>CM022666.1:7798264-7918264 GCA_012295275.1 Chrysomallon squamiferum
TTTTTATCGTTTTCTTATTTTTTTTTCTTAAAATGCATTAATAATATTTTTTGCAAAATATAATTTTATCAGTTACAGAAAAAAGAAATTCCTTCTAATGAGATAAAATTTTAATGGCTTTCATTCTTGATAAAGATTCTTATTAGCTACTATTAACATTAAAATGTTCTGCAAAAAATATTTTTAGCTTGTAAAACAAAAAACAATTTAAGTATATATTAAATTTGTTGTGGCATTTTACCTGATTTTTTATTTTAATTTACTTTTTTATTTTAATTTACTGTTTTATTTTAATTTACTGTTTTATTTTTGCTTTTGTTTCATGCTCTTCTGTTTTCATGTGTTGTTAATTCTTTCTTTCATTCCTTTTTTCTTTGTCTTTCCTTTTTCTTTTCTACATTTACTCTATTCTGTTCCACTGTCTTGATTTTATCTTTTTTTTATATTCCTCTTTTTTCTAGTTCTTTCTTTCACTTGTTTTCATTTAACAATTTACTATTCCAGTCTGCTGATTGTAATTAATTATCATTCACCTACTGAGCCATTTTATCCTGTGATGAGTTCATCAAAGATTTTGAGATATGTTTTCCAACCACTGAGAAGGCATATCTGAAGGAACTCTTAATGCTAACAGAAAAGAGCCAATAGTTTTCCTGTCTTATTATTAGTATAGTTGTTAATCCTATATATTTGGAATTATATAACACAGATACAAAATGTGATGGATGTATCATTTGAACAAACTGTTTCTTTCTGTCTGTCTGTCTGTCTGTCATTCTGTATCAACCTTTCAACTTCTTTATATTTTGTATTGTCTTTAGCATTATGTGTAATGTAAAGTTGTTTACTGTTATTTATTAAGATTTAAACTGTTTATATCTCTATTTATTAACATTTAAACTGTTTGTGTGTTTACTAAGGTTTAAACTGTTTATGTGTTTACTTACTAAGGTTTAAACTGTTTGTGTGTTTATTAAAGTTTAAATTGTTTGTGTGTTTCAGAGAGAATACTAGATATTACTTACTAAGGTTTAAACTGTTTGTGTGTTTCAGAGAGAATACTAAATATTACTTACTAAGGTTTAAACTGTTTGTGTGTTTGTTTACTAAGGTTTAAACTGTTTGTGTGTTTCAGAGAGAAGACTAGATATTACTTACTAAGGTTTAAACTGTTTGTGTGTTTGTTTACTAAGGTTTAAACTGTTTGTGTGTTTGTTTACTAAGGTTTAAACTGTTTGTGTGTTTACTTACTAAAGTTTAAACTGTTTGTTTGTTTGTTTACTAAGAATTAAACTAGACATTACTTTTACTAAGGTTTAAACTGTTTGTGTGTTTCAGAGATTTAACTAGATATTGTGTTTTACTTACTAAGGTTTAAACTGTTTGCGTGTCTGTTTACTAAGATTTAAACTGTTTGTGTGTTTACTTACTAAGGTTTAAACTGTTTGTGTGTTTGTTTACTAAGGTTTAAACTGTTTGTGTGTTTACTTTACTAAGGTTTAAACTGTTTGTGTGTTTACTAAAGTTTAAACTGTTTGTGTGTTTCAGAGAGAATACTAGACATTCTGGAGGAGTCACAGAACAGAACGTCGGTGTTGCTGACGAAGATTCACAGCATCCCGTGGGCCGAACACCATGGCACTGTCAGCGACTTCTACCTCGACGTCGAGCAGTTCGCGCGGAGGCAGCCAGTCAGCATCCACGACACCGTCAACACCTTCTTCAGCGAGCTCTTCCCATCCGTCTTCTACTACGCCCTCAGCGACCCGAAATATGTGCAGAGATACAATGACAACTACCGCAGCTGCCTTCTACAGAACCAGGAGGAGATTCAACCGTTCGGGAACGTCCCTCGCCGCCTCGCACACAAACTGCACCAAGCGTTTCAGAGGACGAGGTCGTACGTCAATGCTCTGTCCATCATCGTTGAAGCCATCAACACCACCGACCACATCCTCGTGGAGGAGAACTGCAAGCACGCGGTGACGAGGATGCACTACTGCTCACACTGCGAGGGCTTCGTGGACGCCAAGCCTTGTCACGGGTTCTGTTTCAATGTGATGCGTGGCTGCCTCGCGAAGGTCTCTGAAATCACCCGGAGTGGAACGAGCTCATCGATGCCGTGGACAGTTTGGCTCACACAATGAAGACAAAATACAATCTGGAAACTGTTTTACTCTCTATCGAGGGAAGTGTTAATGATGCAATTTTACAAGCAATGGATGATGGGCCAAGAATTTACAATAAGGTGAGATTCTTTTTTCATTTTTTTTTTTTTTTTTTTTAACGTTTGTTACTGGAGAAATTATTTGCTAACAATAAAGTAAGATACAACACATCTTTCACAAAATGTCCATGCTATATTTTATTTTATTATTTTTTTTTTTGTTGTTGTAATTGACAAGGAACATTGATGAGAAATGATTGTTTTATAGGAGATAATTCTTTTCTAAAAATAAAATCAGTCACTGTTTATTTTTATATTTGTACATTGAAAATAAAGTCATGATGGAAACATCAGGCACTGTGAAATATCATGAACTTGTTAAAGTGATCTCCAACTTTATTTTTACCAAAGGTTTGTGCTCACTAACAGATACATCTAGCCATCTAGCATTTGGGCAGCATACATTATATATTTAGACTTTTTCTTTGCATCACTTACAGTACACGATTAACAGTAAGAAAACAAACAAAATAGTTGCTTGGAAAACAGCAAAAATATATTTAGACTGTTGCATCTGTTAAAACAAAAGTACATTTTAACTAAAAACACACACAAAAATGTACTTACTACTAATTACATATTGAAAATATATGTCAGTTAATTATTTGCTAAGTCGCAGACACACATTAGTACATTCTTCTTTTCTGTTTTCGACATAATTTGCTTAAATCATCAGAAACAAATACGACAGCTTCAAGAAAGTTTTTCTGTTGCCGCTGATAATTTTAGCTCATCGCTGATGTTTCAAATTACATCTTCGGCAGCTCAGGCCACATGTAACAGCTGCTGCGGTAGCCGGAGTTAAATCTTTGACGAGTCTATAGTTGCAGAAAATGTACATAAATTTATCCAGATTTGATAAAGTCATTTCTGTTGATGTAAATAGTTTTAGAGTGTTTGTAAGTGAGAGGTGTATGTGCTGATGTTAAGATAAGTGAATGAGTGAATGTGTGTGTGTCTGTGTGTGTGTGTGTTTCTGTGTGTCTGTGTGTGTGTGTGTGTGTGTGTGTGTGTGTGTGTGTGTGTAACAACCAAATTAAATTTAATTCATAAAAGTAAATGTCACATACCATCCAATTTTTTTTTTTTTTTTTTTTTGTTTACTTCATTATTATCCATTTAAAATTAAATAAAACTATGTAGTAGAAGAAGAATATTTTCTTTAAAATTATTCACCAGTTAAAACAACAATAACAAAAACAATAATAACAAAAACAATAGGAAAAAATTTATATTTCTGACATCTCACTTGCACTGCTAATTAAGTCTAGACAGGAAGAGAAAAAAATCAATAACTCAGGTAAGCACTTTAATATTGATTTTCTCTGAACCTACCTGTAAGTTTATTTCTAACATTGACCTTCCCCACCACTACAACAACAACAACAACAACAACAACAACAACAACAACAACAACAGCACCATCTATTGCACTTTAATTTTGTATGAAGATGTTTGACTGCTAAACTTACATTTTTCTGTGTAAAATAATCTCTGTATATTATGATTTTATACACAACAGAAATTATCAGGCTTTTAGCATCTCTACCCCCAGACCTAATCCTGTGAACATCACGGTGCACGGTGATAAGCCAGGCATTAGATGATGTGTGTTTGTCCTTCCTGTCACCCTCCAGTGATGCAATGATGCAGGGGTTTTGTAACAGCCTGGCTATCAAATGTTTGCTGTAATCACTGCCCTTCGCTTTATCTGTCATTTTCCAGCTGATGTGTTTACAGCGTGTTATGGTGATTTCAGACTGAGCCAGCTATCGGTTGGTTTTCTGCCCACCTGACACACCCCTATTCTCCACCCTGACACAATCAACACATTTTGCACTGGGACAGCCATCATATATTCACCCCCCCCCCTGCCTCGACATATCCCCCAATTTACAACCCTGTGAACATAATGATTTCTTTTATAAACAGTAGAGTTAACCACTGGGTAGTTTCCTCAGCCACACCCTTGTTTCCCAACCCTGACACACCCGTTTCCAATCCTGCCACAATCAGATGTTATTCCCCTGCCACTTTCTTCCACTTGACATATTTGTAATTATAATAAATTGTGGAATTGGACAGATTCATTTATCAGATACATCATTTCTAAACAGACCCTCCCTTGTTTTCTACCCCTGTCAGCAGCCCACATGGTTCATCCCAGCCACCCCACCCTAATTTCCAACCCTGGCATTTTTCATCAGACATATTTACAATTATAATAAATTGCAAAACTCAAAACCATTGATAAAAACACATATATATACACACACACACACACATGCACACATCTAGTTTTCACATGTTGTAACACCCTCCATTTTCCACCCCCCCATTTTCCACCCCTATACTCCATCCCTAGCACAATCAAGGTGTATTGTGACTTCACACAGAGGCTGTCATCAAAGACGATATTGTTGAATGTTTTATTAGTGCAGTGAAAAGAAGCACTCAGCACTTTGAATGGGTCCTTATTAATTTTGTATAAGCTGGTTCAAAATCTTGATTACCTGTTAATGCAGTTCGACAGGTGAGATGAAAGCACCAGGATGTAATCTTGAACATTGAGAGAATTTATTGATTGACTTTTCTTTTCTTCTGTTTTGTACAAATCTGGCTGGACAGTTAGCAATAAATACACAGGTATTCCTCAACCTGGTTGCTATAAGTAACACAGGTATGATGTAACACTAGTGTAAGGAATCATAAAAACAAATAAAGGAATGAGAGAAAAAGGAGCAAGAAAGATAGAAATGGATGGAAAGAAAGAACGAACGAATTAAAGAATATAATATAATCTTTATTCCAGATTCATATAATACACATACATACATACAGACAGACAAAAATAAGCTTAAGAAATACCCCAGGAAGAAACACTTAGATTGATTTCTGAGAATTCGGCAGAACTATCAGTAACCCAAAGCCAGTCTCCAAGGGCCAGTAATGTTTGAAGATAAATATTTGCCTCCAGATATGTAAATCATATAAAAGAGTCATTACAATGTAACTGTTGGGTCTGGAAAAACATCTGCAGGTTCATTCTCACTGCATAACAGATTTATAATTCAGATGTAAGTATCTTCAAAGGCCCTAGGAAAGAAATCTGTTATTTTAATGTTGTTGTTTTTTTGAAACATTTTAAAATGGTGCTCTGTTAATAATATTCTCGTTCACTTGAAGTTTCCAGGTTTTTTTGGAACATAAAAGGTTAAAATAGAAAAAATATATATTGTACATGGATAACTATATGAATTTTCATTTAAACATAATTTAATTTCTAAGAATCAAATATAATAGATACCCCCCCTTCCACAGACACAAATACACACATACACAGAAATACAGACACACACACACACACACACACACACACACACACACACACACAGAGGCACTGACATTCAATATACACATGTGGGCAGACAACTTGTAGTAAAACAGCTGGGATAAAAAGGGCAAAAATTATTTCACTAACAGACTGAAACAGTCTGAACTTTTCTCTAGTCTGTGAAATCCTGTGTGTGTACAAATTAAAAGACTAGACCCAGACAGACAGACAGACAGACAGACAGACAGAGAAGAACAAAGTTACAGACTAATACCTCATTTCCTCAACTTTATAAGCCCACGTTTTTTTCTTGGTTTTGCCACCATTATTTCTTTGACCACATTCGACTGGTTTTATCTTTTCTTAAGTATTTTTAAATCAGTTTATGTTAATTTTTTTTTTTTCTTATTTTACTAGACTCAATTTCACCAGACTCATATTTTACTTGTCTAGTTTCACCAGACTCATATTTTACTTGTCTAGTTTCACCAGACTCATATTTTACTAGTCTCACTTTCACCAGGCTCATATTTTACTAGTCTCACTTTCACCAGACTCATATTTTACTAGTCTCAGTTTCACCAGACTCATATTTTACTAGTCTCAATTTCACCAGACTCATATTTTACTAGTCTCAGTTTCACCAGACTCATATTTTACTAGTCTCAATTTCACCAGACTCATATTTTACTAGTCTAAATTTCACCAGACCCATATTTTACTTTTGTCACTTTCACCAGACTCATATTTTACTTGTCTCACTTTCACCAGACTCATATTTTACTTGTCTCACTTTCACCAGACCCATATTTTACTAGTCTCAATTTCACCAGGCGCATATTTATCAACATGCCAGCGTATCCAGATTCGCTTTAATAGCGAGAGAGAGGGAAATATTGAAAGTGTTTAAATGGAACTGTTGATAGATGGTGTAAACTGTGGCACAGTGTTTGTGTGATGTGAGTGAAACATGGATAGGTGGCTGGGTAAACAGAGAGGAGATGAAAACATCAGATTACGCAGGCTTGCACTGTGTGTGTATCATGTTTTTTAGAAGTTTATTTGAAAGATTCGTTAGTGATAGTTTTTAAGCGGTTTGACCCAAAAGTGATGGATGGAGAAATCTGTATACATGTATTTTCATAATGTCTGTGTGTGTTTGTGTGTGTAATGTGCATTTGTGTTTATTTCAAAGATCTTTAAGTGATAGTTACAAGTAATTTGACACAAGAGAAATGGATGGATTGTCAGACAGTTTATAATGTGTGTCCTGTGTTTGTGTTTTTTAGAAGTTTAATGACATTTTTTATATAGTTTTAAACAGTTTTACCCACTCCTACTACTGTTACAACTACCACCATTGTTTTTATTATTACTGCTACTACTACTACTACTATTACTACTACTACAAATGCTACGATTATTATTATTTTTTTTATTTTTATTATTGTTATTATTATTATTATTGTTTATTAATATTATTTTTATTATTACTACTACTGCTACTACAGTCAGCACCATTATCATTATCATTATTATTTTTTATTAGTATTATTTTTGTTGTTACTCTTATTATTATTATGTGTATTATTATTATTATTGTTGTTGTTGTTATTATTATTGTTGTTGTTGTTATTATTATTATTATTATCATTATTATTATTATTATTATTAAGATTATTTTTATTGTTATTGTTATTATTGTTATATTATTATTGTTATTGTTATTATTGTTATATTATTATTACATTGTTATTGTTATTGTTGTTGTTATTTCAGATACGGTTGGAGTGTAAAAACATGACATCTCGTTCGGATTCTGACGGACCGTACAGAAAGACTCAGGGCATCATGAACTCACCTCCGTACAGACAGCGGACATCGCACACCCTGAGCAACCAGGTGGAAAGTGTACTGAAGAACCTGCGGGACGCGAAAGGCGTGTTTAACCGACTCGCCGACCGCATCTGCAGCCAGTCTGTTCTGTACGAACAGGACATGAGGAGCTCCAGGTGTTGGAACGGGACAAACATCGGAGAGTGAGTACAGAGAATTTTTAATTTAATTGTTAGTGTTGTTTGTTGTTGTTGTTGTTGTTCTTCTTTTCTTTCAGAAATTGTAGAAGAAAAAGAGTCAAAGATGGTTTTATCAGTTGTAGTTACCATGGTGATTTTTTATTACTGTTTTGTTTACTTATTACTAAGACATAATTGTATTAATGATGTGTGTGTGTGTGTGTGTGGTTGTGTATATATATATATATATAAATTGTTAATAGTAGCCATCTTGGATAATTCTTATATAAATGTTCTTTTTAAAAGAAATTAAAGAGGAAAAAGAAAATCGTAAGAAAGAAAAATAATTTTAACTGAGAACAGAAATAAAAAGATTAAGAAAGAAAAGAAAAATTGATAAAAAAAAAAAAAAAAAAGGGGTCTAAAAAAATAAATAAATGAAAAACAAGAAGAAAGAATCATTTAAAAAGTATAAAAAGAAAATGAAGGTATAAAAGAAAAATGAATAGAACGTTAAGAAGAAGGAAGAAAAAAAAAAAAAAAAAAAAAAAAATGTAAAATGAAAAGACAGGTATAAAAAAGGTTATTTAAAAAAAGATAATGAAAGCTAAAAAAAAAATGAAGGAAAGTTAAAAAAAGAAAAAAAAGACGAGTGTATGTATTTAAAATTCTCAAAGAAGCAATCTTTGTGTTAAAGTAGATTTTAAAACCCGGTTTGAAGTGTGAGCATTTATCATGGTGGAGGAAATTAACAGTAACAAAAAAGAAGTTGAATCTCTCAGTTCCACCTTTAACTGAACTTCACAAGTTAAAACATTTTTTATTTTATTTTTTTTTTTTTTTTTTTTTTTTTAAAATCAGAATTATATAAATCATCATAAAAGCTTTTGTAATATTCCTGGATATCAAAGTTTTCAGTAGCTTGTTACTCAGTTACTTTGTTGTTTTATTTATTGGTTGTTTGCAAGGGAAACCAAATTCAGAGATAACAGATTGGTTTAGTGCTCTTGAAAAAGGAGGAAATTTAGTATAAAAAGTAATGGTTTCAACACTTCAGCATTTTGTGTGATTTTAAGAATATGGGTTCACTTGATTTATTTGTTTGGATGTGTTCCTTTTTCTTTCATTCTTCTTTTTTTTCTTTTTTCTTTTTTTAATCATTTTTAACTCAGTTCTTTGTTCCTTTTCACCACCACCCCCTTTTTTTTCCTTTTTGCATATTGGTTTTTTTTTTTTGGTGGGATTGTTATGTTCTATTGTTGTATTGAAACAAAACACAAAGTGAAAAAAACAATTAAAAAAAAAACAAATAATAATTTCTCTATTTTTATTTACTTATAGATTCTGAAATATAACAATCAACACTTAAAGCAGAAATCCACTAAATGTTGTTGGTTTTATCTTACATAAGTAATTATTTAGAACACATTACTTCCAAATAGGAGAATGATGCTGGCTTGTAATTTCCCATTCTAGCTGATGCTCATGAGAAACACCAGAAAAGAAATGTATTTCTCTTAGTAAACAAATTAATGTGATTTCTCTGCAATCTATCCATGCAACCATGAATCCAAGCATACATTCATACATACATCCATGAATCCAAGCATACATTCATACATACATCCATGAATCCAAGCATACATCCATACATACATCCATGAATCCAAGCATACATCCATACATACATCTATACATAGACCATGCATATAAACATTACATTCACCCGTTCATATAACCACATACACATTGCTACCCATCCGTCTATCCATCCATACCTAACAGCAATTATCTGTTCTTGGTTAATTAATTCTTTTCTCTTTTTTTATTCAAATTCCCTACGAGACATGTAATTTACATGTACATACATTAACAACACACCAGTAATGGAACTGCATTTAATTAAGCAAATCCTTTTCCACCTATTATAAGAATCTTAAATTTCATTCCCAGATGGTACTAAATGACATTACCATAACCATTTCCTTTCATTCATTTTCTTTCTCTCCAGGAAGAAAAGAAGGGTGAAAAAAACAAAGTAAAAAAGGAATTAATATAATTAAATTGTTCATATTTGGTCACTGACAACAAGGTGCTGTCATGCAACCATTACAACTTACTGTAATGAATCCAATTATTAACACAAAAAATCACATTTATTCAGTCTTTTATCATCTCATCTCTCTTCTGACATTTTCATTAATACGACTTTACCTAATTTAGCTCTGCTGTTTGTAGAATTACTACTACTACTACTACTACTACTACTACTACTACTACTACTACTACTACTACTACTACTTCTACTACTACTGTTACTGCTACTACTGTTACTGCCTGTGTTACTGCAGCTGCTATTAACAAATTGGTTCAAGTTTATGGGTAGGTCCAGTTTAAAAATGCATACCTGCTTATTGGTAAATGTAGACCAAAGGTTTATCTCAACAGTAACAACAACAACAACACTACCAAGCATTACACATTGTTTTTTCTCAACAACAACAACAGAAACAATCCAAAATAAAACAAATACTCAAAAACAAAGAACTTAAAAACCTCTAACTCAGTGACATGTAATAACTGTTAATATTAAACAAGTGTTGAGGTGTTGTCTATCGACGGTATCAAACAGTGACGAAGACTTACTGCATAATAAACCATTCTGTGTGGATAGGTGAAGCCTTCTTCAAAAAGATCTCTGTTGTAGTCTGCTTCTTTCATCATGCTCTGAAGGCAAGATGGTTCACAAGCCAGGCATTGCTGTTGTCAATTTATCTTCCTTTTTACTTCATCTTCATTTTCAGGTTTTTTTCACTATCATTTGCTGCATGTATTTTTTTCTTCATTTTTTTTTTTCTTTTTTTTTTTTTTTTCCCCTATATTTTTTCATCCATTTGTTTCTTTGCCTTTTACTAATTTAGTCCTTTTCATTTTTGGCAGTTTTTCTCTCTTTTTTTTTTTCATTCTTCTAAATTTTTTTTCCCTTGCCTTTCACTTTTTACTATTTTTGACCTTTTCTTTTTTTTCAGAATATTTTTTTATTTTTTTTTTTTTTTTTACACAGGAAACGTAAAAGAGTAAATTTGTCATCCTGCTGAATATGAGTAAATCAGTAAAAAAAAATGTATGAATGGAATAATTAGAAGTTCACATGTAAAAGTAAATAAAAATATCACGTATAACAGGCAAATAATTAAATATTTTTCATGTAAAATTAAAAAAAAAAAAAAAAAAAAAAAAATTAGCTTCACATTTGAGAAAATATTAAAAATTATTAGTAAACACCACAGTTAATAAGTGCAATGAGTGTTACATGCACATATATAATATGAACAAATATTCTGTATGTAGAATACAAATGAATAACACATCTACATGTTTAATACGAGCAAAAGGTTCACGTATAAAGTATCAAATATTGTACATGAAGAATACAAATGAATAATACATCTGTTGTCTAATATGAGCAAATACTCCATGTGTAAAATATCAAATATTCCACGTGTAGAATACAAATGAGTAATACATCCATATAATCTTGATAAGTAGCAGAGAGTACAAGTTAATCAGCAGGGGTCAAAATTTTTGACATCTTTATCAGTTGGGGTCAATTAAATATGTCTGGTGGTTTCTCCTCTGTATCAGTCAATCAATCATTTAACCAGTCATTTATCATCTGGTCTAATATATCCTTCCTTTCGTTCTGTCCTTAATCTGTCTGTCTGTCTGTCTGTTCTGTTCAGCTTTTGGTCCACAGTTGTTGTTTTAGTGGAACGGAATTCTGCAGTTTATATTTTTTATCCTTTGATTGACTGTTTTGTCTGTGTGTTTGTGATTTCTCTTAAAGGTGTGGTCACTGAAGTATCAGAAATGTGTGTGAGAGTGTGTGTGTGTGTGTGGGGGGTTTGTATGTGTGCTATGCATGTATATATTTATGTAGGTATGTATGTATATGTATAGGCATGTGGATTAGTATAAGTATTTTAATTATACATATACATATATATATATATATATATATATATATATATATATATATATATATATATATATATATTTTATGCATAAATAAGAAGGGCATATTCACCATATATAAATACCTCTATGTATGTATGTATGTATGTATCTGTATGTATGTGTGTGTGTGTGTATGTATGTATGTATGTTTGTATATGTATGCATTAAAATATATTAATATTGTATCTACAGAATCCACAGACATCAACATATCTGCATGCATATATAAAAACCTGTATTTAATATGCCTCATATAATACTGCAATGTATTTGACACAATAACGTAATTCTATAACATAGTGACATTATATACCTTAAATAATTTCAAAACAGAGTAACATTTTATATGTCATAAATACTTTGTGTAACATATTACATACTTGAATACTTTTGTAATAGAAGTAACACATTTATACTGTGTTCTATATCTGTGTCTATTAACATGGTACTGTATATATAAGAATACAGGATTTAAAACAGTTGCTACTTGGTCGGGGGGGGGGAACTAATCAGGTGCCAATCTTCGTCTTCTGGGGGGCATCCTGCCCAGCTGTCTGCACCATGACAGGTGTGGGGGGTGTCTAGGGGGTAGCACTTCCACTTGGAAGAATGATTTACGAGGATAGATTTGTTTTGTTGAGTTGAAGAAATGTGTCTGACCTATATTAGCTGATTTGTGTTGGAGAATGCACTGGAGTTTTAATTTTTGTTTGTTTGTTTTGTTTGTTTTATGTGCTACAAGTTGTTATATGTATTCTGTTTATTCGTTTTCATGGTGGTTCAGTTTTTTGGGGTTGTTTTTTGACAGGCAAGGGTTTGTTGGTTGTTTTTGTTTTTGTTTTTTTTCTCACAGGTAACTGTTTTGTGGGTTATATACATTTAAAGTTTTGATGGTTTTATTTATTAATTTTTTTTGTTTTGTTTTGTTTATTTCTTGGTGTATTCTCTGTGTTTGGATTTTTTTTTTCATTGTATTTCAAATTGTCACCTTTTTTCTCTTTTTGTTTCACATTTTTTTTTTTTATTTTTTTTTCATTTTAGTTTCCTTTTTTTTCTTCTCTTTTTTCTCTTTTTTTTTGTAGCTTTTTCCACCAATATATCATCTTTTTTTAAATGAACTATTTTATTTATCATATTTCCCCCAAGTTCAAAGCAGAATCACATAAACAAATAAAGAAATTTTTTTGAAACTTTAAAACAGTAAAAGATAAAGAAAAGAAGAAAAACAGTTTAAAAAATGTTTTAAAAAAAAAAAAAAAAAAAGGAAAATGAAAACCGCAACTTTTGTTTTAGAAGAAAAGAAGTCAGCCAATATGGTTGATGTTGGCTTGAATATCTCAAATAACTAAAGATTTTGTTTCGTGAATTACATTTTCAGGGTTTTATTTTCATTAAGATCAAAAACAGTTGCTGGTGCATGTCAAAGTGTAAATTTAAACAAGTACATTAAACTGTAATGATTGTTCATACCAGATTACAACTCACTTCCAATCTGTGTTATTTTTATTCTTGTAATCACAAATATTTCTAGATTTCTGGTAATTATAAAACCTGGTAACAAATTTTTATTGAATTTCTGGTAATAGATTTTATTGCATTTCGGTGAACAAATGTTATTGAATATTTGTTAACAAATTTTGTTGAATTTCTTGTAATAAATTTCACATGATTTTCGTTGAGATTAATTCTACATGATTTCAGTTAATAAAATATTTCACTGAATTTCAGATAATTAAAAATTAACATTTCTGGTTATCTAAAATATTTACTGAAATCTGATCACTATAAATTTTTATTGTATTCTGGTTACCAAAAAACAAAAACATGTATTCCATGTTCGGTAATAATAAACCTTTATGGATTTGTGGTAATCTAAAATTCTTGATAAATTCTTGCAATGATGATTTCCAGCAATCATAAAAACTTGTGGTTTTTCTGTTTTGTAAAATCTTCTGAATTTCTGCCAATTACAAATTTTTCATTTTAAAATATTTCTGATTATGATAAAATCTCTATGGTTTTGTCCTGTTTTATTTGGTGATGACCGAATCGTTTTTTAAATGTGACCTCTCATTTTGTAAGAGTAGCCCCTATTTGTAAGAGTAACCCATGATATTTTTGTAGTAACACTTTAGTGATGCCAAACTGTTTATTTTATATATCAATATATTTTTCATATTTTATTCTCTATAAATAAACTATATATTGAAATTTCCCCAGCATCAGGCTTTGCTGGAACAGAACTATCTTTCATGTCATACATATGTATTGTTTTTTTCCTACTTAATTCTCATTTTATCAGAAAAATTATCAATTAATATTTCTCTTTGGTTTACGTTTCTGAAGGAAATAAATTCTCCTTGACATTAACTTCTGCTGACAAAGAACAATAAAACAGAAAAGCAAAAATCAATAAGCTACATACAATGGACTGGAAATATTAATTACAGCGAACTCTGGTATAATAACATATATTTGTACACACCAGCCTGGAACATACGTGTTGTTGTTATTATTATAACGTGTTATTATGACAGGCTCGTGTGAGATAAACTGATATTCAGACTGTTACATACAACAGCGTCAAGACAGGTGATGACAGTATTAATATTTTGTCTTTCGTATGGGTTAAAGCACTTTTGACATGGGTGCCTGTGAAAAAGGATGAGAGGAAAGCAACATGTTATCACTGTAACCTCGAGGTTACAACCTCGGAAGTTGTGCTTTAGAGGTTGTACAGGTTCAGCTGGTTGGTGGGATATATGAAACAGTTTCTGCTATTCCAAATGTAAATATTTTACATGTGAAGATAGAGATTAATTTATAAGAAATGTTTATACTAATATCTACAGAAAATATAGCCATGGATTTACATTAATATCCAGATTGTAATAATATCCAAACATTGTACTTTGATTTTATAACAATAGTGTGATATTTTAACCTTAATCTGTCAATGGATAGATATTGATAGAACACATACACTTATACAGAGAGAGAGAGAGAGAGAGAGAGAGAGAGAGAGAGAGAGAGAGAGAGAGAGAGAGAGAGAGAGAGAGAGAGAGAGAGAGAGAGAGAGAGAGAGAGAGAGAGAGAGAGAGACAGACAGACAGACAGACAGACAGACAGACAGACAGACAGACAGACAGTATCATTTAAATTCACACATAATGTAATTTAAAAACATTCAGGACTGAAAAGCAAGGAACATGTGATCCAAAGCTTCACAGATAAAATGGCCGTTTTGGAAAAACAACCAAACAGTAAAATGTTTCTTTAAGATTGTTTTATTTGTTGTGAGGTTTTCAGTTGCTGCAGGTGAACTGAATAAAGAAACAGGCTCTCCCCTGCAGAGATTTCTCAACTATAAAGTTTCATAAGAGAGAAATGGTTACATAAATAAAACAGCAGCTGTTTTATTCAAGGCCAGTATAAGTAAATAAATAAAGAAAGAAGTAAGTAAGTCAGTAAATCAAATGAATATTAAATAAAAAAATGAATATAAATAAAAGTAAATTTAAATTTTTTTTAAAAATAATAATAAAAAATAAAAATGTAAATTAAAAAATCTAATAATAAAAGATATAAATAAAAAAAATAAAAAAATACAAAGTAAAAATAAAAAATAAATAAATAAACCTTTGAAATTATTGACATGATGTTGATTTCCCTTGATATATGATTTTGCATCAACATTGAATATTTGTTATAAATAAAACAATAATAATAATAATAATAATAATAATAATAATAATAAAAAAATAAATAAATAAATAAATAAATAAATAAATAAATAAATAAATAAAATTGATATAAATAAAAATAAAATAAAAATAATAAAATATGTAAACAAAAAACAAAAACGAAGAAATTTAAAATAAATAAACACATGAAACAACAAATAAATAATTCACAGACTTTTTCACATGAAAACATGTTTCCCCAAAAAATACACCCTTGCTTTTCTTCGAATCATATCTTACATAACCACTTAATCATTATACCTCACCGAAACAACAACAGAAACAATTCCTGATATTAGAAGCCAAACACAGACCATTTTTGCATATCAGACGAGCAAACTGCAGACAGGCAATTCCATCAATGCGAAACCCTAGTAACTGGTCTTGCACTGTTGGCTCTTGCTGTTACCAACCTTCACATAAAGAACAATTGCTTTCCCATTGAAGAGCACACCGGTCACAGTTGGAAGCAGTCTGGAAGTGAGTTTGGAATGTGCGAAAAGAGTAGAAATGCATTTTGCACGTTGTGTTTCGACCCAGCACACTATCGGTGGTGTGTAAGAGGGGCAAGCCTGCTGGAAGCAAACGTTGTGTTTTCCTTGTAAATACAAACCTGGAATGGGGCAGAGCGATGCACTCTGTTTCAAACAGATGGCAGGGTTTGCAGTCTCCCATGTTTCAAAATAGACCAGTGTATTTTTTTTTGTATTTTTAAAAAAAAATTTAGGGGGGGTTATCTTGAGATATCAGAACAGACCAAAGTATTTTGCAGGTTAAAACAGTCCACTAAATTTTGCAAATTATATGTTTTAAATTAGTCCACTAAATTTTGCAAATTCTGTGTTTTACATTAGTCCAGTGTATTTTGCAAATCCTGTGTTTTACATTAGTCCAGTGTATTTTGCAAATCCTGTGTTTTACATTAGTCCAGTGTATTTTGCAAATCCTGTGTTTTACATTAGTCCAGTGTATTTTGACCCAGTGTATTTTGCAAATTCTGTGTTTTACATTAGTCCAGTGTATTTTGCAAATTCTGTGTTTTACATTAGACCATTGTATTTTGCAAATTCCGAGTTTTAAAAGCAATCTCAATAATCAGGATAGACCACTGGATTTTGAATATTTGTGATGAACTTATCAAAACAGACCATTTGATTTTGCAGTCTCTGTATTTCATAAGAGGCCACTTTATTTTAAAATTATCTAGCAAACCACACACACACAGACACACACACACAGACACACACAAACCTCTCTCTCTCTTTAATTTTTCCTCACCCTATAATTATTAACCAGACTATACAATACAATACAACAACAGATTGAGTAACAATGAAAACAACTAAAACCTACATGACTTGTACACGCAGACACACACACAATACCAACCACCTCACAGAGATCCAGGGTCTGGCACAAAGAACCAAGTTCTTTGGGATTTAACTCATTTTATTTTAAGCCGATCATTTCAAACTTCATGAATGATGACAATTTATTTTCTCATGGTTTGGCTCGCTCGACAAACGGCTTGTTATTACGTTGAAGGTTGTGTTTTATAACGATATTGTTTAACAGATGTAAAAAGGTAGATAGGTGCACACACATACACAGTGTCGTATGTTTACACTACAGTGCATAATTATTGCAGTGGGGTTGTTTGTTCAGTGGAAGATGTTTTTGTTCACGTAGTGAATTACAATTCAGAGAGCATAACCAAAGGGTAAAGCTCAGAAACTATCGGGTTACATGACTGTACATTTAGTTAAGTGGCAAAAAGTATTGTGACTCACATCAGCTTTTTTTTATCTTACCTTTGTCACATACTCTTGTTATTTCACCTCTGTCACATACTCTTGTTATTTCACCTCTGTCTCATACTCTTGTTATTTCACCTCTGTCACATACTTTGTTATTTCATCTTCTGTGTATTTTTTTTATTCACCCATCATACATATTTTCACACACACACACACACACACACACACACACACACACACACACACACACACACACACACACAACACACACAAATATATATACCTTTCACATCAAGTACATGTAAATCCTTTTTGCATAAAGTTCATGTCACTTTTTTTATTTATAAATGTTTCTTTTTCTTTTTTACTTTATTTTTTCTTTTGTAAAACTTTTTTCTCTTTAAAGTTCAAGTTTCTTTTTACATCTTCTTTTCCATCTTCTGTTTGTAGATAAGTGGGGATGTTTCATGGGGGGTGGGCAAATATGATGGGTAGTTGAGATTGTATTGTTTAGATGGAACTCTGTTCTTCTGTTGACATGCTTGTGTTACACAAGTGGGTGTGTTTGGTGGGTGGGTGGTATGTTTGTGTTTCACTGTTTGTTTGTGTTTCACTGTGTGTGTTTCACTGTATGTTTGTGTTTCACTGTTTGTTTGTGTGTGTGTGTTTGTATTTGTGTGTGTGTGAGTTTTGAGGGCATTTGTATGTGTGTGTGTTTGTGTGTGTGTGTGTGTGTGTGTGAGAGAGAGAGAGAGAGAGAGAGAGAGAGAGAGAGAGAGAGAGAGAGAGAGAGAGAGAGAGAGAGAGAGAGAGAGAGAGAGAGAGAGAGAGAGAGTATATGAATAAGGATGTAATTATTCCCAGTTTCGTTTGTACCAGTTTTTACAATTAATCACATTTAACTAATACATCATTTAAATAACGTAATCAAATACATCATTATTTTTCATTTTTGACAAGATTGTTTTGATTTTTTTGCCTTTTTAAAATAATAACAACAATAATAGCAACAGCAGCAAAAACAACAATAAACACCATCATCATCATAGTAACAACAATAACAATAAAAATAACAACAGCAATAACTATTAAAATGTTCATGTGTAATGAAATGGCATCTAAAAATAGTTTCCATTCCATTTCTTAGTATTATTACATAACCTCAGCCGCAAAAAAAAAAAAAAAAAATAAAAAAATCCACAGACAAAACAAACCCCCTCACCCAAAAAAAACAATAAAAATTAAAAATATATATATATTTATCATTTTAAAATATTTTGTACATTATCCACAGCAATAATATTTCCTCAGATTATTAAAAACACTGCTGGTTGACATTCAGATTGTACCATTCATTATTATATTCTTACTACCTGCATTTTGTCATGTATTTGGAATAGCATTATTGTAAACAGATGTAAATATGGTGGGATATTTAGACATGTTCAGACAAGTGCTAAAGAACAAAAGAACTTTTAAACTGAGAAAAAAAAAAAAAAAAAAAAAAAAAAAAACAACGAACGAACAAGTTAATTGGAGAATGAAAACCCGATAACTGTTTTACTTTATAGAATGTTTAGGTGACAGTTGTGATATTTTTCTTTGTAATTTAATTTCTTTCTCTTGAAAAAAAGGATAACAATTTTTTCAAATAATAATAATAATAATAATAATAATAATAATAATAATAATAATAATAATAATACAAAGATGATGATGATAATGATAAATAAATGAATAAATAACAAAAATAATATTAATTACAAAATACAATTCATAAATGTATATACATTTATGTGTTTGTGTGTGTATGTATGTATATATATATAGTTACACACACACACACACACATATTCCCACTCACATTTTTTTTAAAATCTTTTTATATTAATTATAAAAAATACAACCATAATATTCTGAAACATTCACAGCCAGTTACAACAAAAAAAATTAAATAAATAAATAAATAAAACCCAAATATTCAGAGCCTATTACAAAAAAAAAAAAAAAAAAAAAAAAAAAAAACCACAACAAACATCCACAGCTGATTATAACTGAAAATCTTTCACAGCAAACACAAGTGTATTGAAACCAGAAAGGTAAACACACAAGTCTGAGAGTTTTAAGAATGTGTCCTCTTGCAATGACAACAATGAAAAAGAAACACAGACCATTGCCAAATTTCCTAAACGACCTGGCTCACTGGTAACATGGGAGCCAAAATATTTGTCAAGGTTTAGCCAAGAATGTCTGAACACATTGTAGAATATCCTGTCTCAGCACTGCTGGATGAAAATACATTATGTTACACTGTATTAAACGTTACAGTGCATAAACAGTAGGATTACACTGTATTAAACATAACAATGTATAACAGTAAGATTACATTGTATTAAACATAACAATGTATAACAGTAAGATTACATTGTATTAAACATTACATTGTGTTACAGTAAGAATATAGAATATTAAACATTACAATATGTTACAGTGAGATTACATTGTAGTAAACATTACAATGTGTAACAGTGTGGTTACATTGTATTAAACATTACACTATGCAGCAGTGTGCTTACATTGTATTAAATATAACATATAATAGTAATAATATTGTAATGTTAGTGTTTTATATTGTTATAGTGAGAATATAGTGATTATACATTACATTATATAACACAAGGAATATATTGTTAATTGTGGAGGAATACATTATTTATACTCATTTCATTAATTTCATGATGACATAAAAATACTACGAGGTATGATTTTCATAATGGCTATTTTTTTGTATTACATTCTTTCATATTTTTTTGTTTGTTTGTTCTTTAATTTGTTTATCTTGTTTCAATTATATTTTTCATTTATTTTTCTAAGTTTCTAATTTTAATATAAAAAAAGTAACTATAAAACCAAATGGTATAATTTTTTTTTAAAAAAAAAAAAAAAAAGAAAAGTATTTCTCTCCCACACTCGTAATTTCTTCAGTTTCAACTGTAAAAATATTAACAGTATCTCCCGCTGTGACATATATTATATATATGACACTCAGCATTTTTTTAGTGTGTGTTTATATGCTATAATATGCTTGATCGTGGAGTTTTGACCTAAATGCCTCTCTACTCAGACATTAAAATGTGGTTACAAATATGTTTTTAGTGTTGACATTTCAAAGATAGGATTAACTCAGTCAGACTTTGTCTGAATGGTATGTGATAATGGACTTTGCAGAAAAATATTTGTTGGGTGGTATTATTATTATTATTATTATTATTAATTTTTTTTTTTTTTAAAAAAAAGAAGAGAGGAAAAAAAGTGGAATACAGAAGGAAAAAAGATATTGAAAAATAGGATTTTTATGCTTTTTTTTTTTTTTTTTTTTCCGCTGTTACTATTATTGTTGCTGATAAATATATTTTGAAAACATTGGGAATCTTGTTACGTTCTTTTCCAGAAAAAAAGGATGGATAGATGGAAAAAATATTTAAAAAAAAGAAGATTATATTATTTTAGGTTCATTGTTATTTGGTCTTTTTAACCAGCATTACTGCTACATAATAACAAGTATTGTTCAGTATATATATATATAACAAGTATTGTTCAAAATGTGTATATTTTTAATGCTTATGATGTTGTTTATATGGAAAAATAATGATGATGATGATAAAAAAAAATAAAAAAGTTCAATACTAATTTTTAAAAACCTTCACATTTTATATTTCACACAAACTACTACTACTCCTACTATTATTACTTCTACAACCACCACTACTACAGCAATAACAACTACTATAACTATTACTACTAATAGAAGTGGTAGTAGTAGTACTAGTAGTAATAATAATCAAAACAGATATCATTCCTCACCTGTATTTATCAACTATCAACATGTTACTACTACTACCACAACCACTACCATCACCCTATCTTGTTTAATTCATATTATCTACTATGACAGGAGACCACACTAATATGACATTTATCATCACATAATCAAATGATTATTAATACTGCTAACAATTACTACTACAGAACTACTACTAACTTAATTTTTATCACCTCAATCATTGTTTGTTTAATAAAACATCTTAAGTGTTACCATGTTTTTGTTCAAATGCAGAATACTTTCTTGTTAAATATGATACAACAAAAATATTTTTTCTGTTGGGGGTTTCTTTTTTTTTTTTTTTTTTTTTTGTTCAAATGTTATTAAACAAATACAAGAAAAATAATGCCTCATTTTTGGGGGTTTTTGGGGTTTTTGTGAGCATGTATTTGTGTGTGTGTGCGTGTGTGTGTGTGTGAGTGTACAAAATTTGATTTTTTTTTTTTAAATCGTTGCTTTTTCTGTTCATAAATAAATAAAATTTAGGATAAAAACAAAAAGCCCCACAAAAATGAATCTTGTAAAATTTTGACGTTATTATATTAGGCCTTAAATAATTTTGTGTGAATCACAGTGTTCTGAGTTCGGCACAAAGGACGAATGTGTAGCTGTGTGTTTGGGTTCACTGCGTGTTTCAGGTCTGAGTGTCCAAGACAGGATTATGACAGACAATAAAAATTCTCCTCACTGCTGCAGAAAAGGGAAAGATGATGATTGCAGGAATGTCTCACTTGCTTTTTTTTTTTTTTTTTGGCACCTTGCCAAGCATGTATAATTCTTTTAACCTTTTCAGGGGTGAACACACAGATTAGGAATGTCGAAGTCTTTCATTTTAATAGGTATTAAAACCTTATCAGTTTATTAATGTCATTATTTTATGTGGGGTTTTCTTATGCCCCAAACAAAAAATTATATTTTTTTTTTGAGTTTTTAAAAAAAAAAATTTCAACATGTTTAAAATTTTATTTTTGCTTTCTGATTTCTTTCTTTCTTCTTTTTTTTATATATTTTTTTTCATATTTTTATAATTAAAAATAATAATAATAATAATAATAATAATAATAATAATAATAATAATAAGAACAACAACAACAACAACAATAATATTAATAACAATACAATACTAATAATAATAAATATTAATTAAAACATTTAATTAATGAATAAATAATAATAAAATAACAAAAATGAGAGATAAAAAAAAATAATAATAATAAAAAGAAATTTGAAAAAGAAATAAACGTTAATACAAAAATTTAAAAAATAATAACCAGAAGAACAAGAGAACCATATTGGTGGAATTTACCACAGATGTTGATTAATGGCCGCAATTGTTCATCCCTGTTTGAAAGCAAGCACCCAGACTTTATGCTAAAAGGAAGTGGGAATGAGGCAATCATGCAGAAAAGGGAATCAGGCAGTCAACCATGATGTTAAATGGTGCACAGACTTGAACAAAATGAATGAATTTTTTTTTTTATTATTATTATTATTTTTTTTTTGTTGTCACTATAACATTTTAGCTGTCTTGTCTGGGAAAGCTGATTAATGAAAGAAAGAAAAGAAGAAAAAAATAATAGTAGTAGTAGTAGGAGTAGATGTTGGAGTTGCAGTGGTGGAGGTTGTGGTTGTTGTACAGTTTCTGTTAATCAAAATCGTTTTTAAAAATATTTCATTTAAAACAGATGTTTTCCTTATAAAACCAAAAAAACTCTTTTAAAATAAATACTTTAAAAAATCATTAAAAAACTTTTTAAAAATCACTTTGGTAGATAGATTCCCTTTAATTTAGACAGTTTCAAATTACTTTGTCAAACAGAAAATTCAAAAAAAATTCATCACCCTTCATAATACATATACTGGTGTTTCAAAATACCTTTCTCCATATATTTTTTTCCCTTCATTTTTTTTTTCTTTCTCTTTCATTCTTTCTTTTTATTTATTTATTTTATTTTTTTTTTTAAATCTTTTTTTTTTTTAAACTGAGAAATCTATACTTAACCATTTTTTTTTTGGTGCTTTCTGAGATAAACAGGTTTGTTCTTGATTTACACTGTCATCAGTCTTCTTGTTGTTGCTGCCCACACAAATCCTTTGTTCTCAGAGCACTGAATGAATTCTGTTCATTGACACAATGTTCTGCCTGGGAAGTCAGAGGGTCGTGGGATCAAATCCATTTTTATGGACGTGTTTATGAAACTGAATGTTTTCTGGGGTGTTAGGTTTCATTGTTGAAATATTTTCATTTCCTTTTTTCTTTCTTTTTTTTTAATTTATTTATTGACATAGTTGACATTTTAAGATTTTAATGGGATTTTTTTTTTAACATGCCTTGTTGAAGTTTTAATGTATTTTGTTCTATTCTGATATTTTAACATTTTGGTTTTAGCGTGTTGATATTGTAATTTTTTTTATTCTATAAAGGTGATACTTTATATTTTTTTTAAAATTATTTTTTTTTTTTTCTGATTTTTTTGAAGTTTTAATATTTTTGGGTTCTATTTTGTTGTTATTTTTTCATGTTCTGTAACTGAAATCTGATGGTTCTTTCATATTGATATATCCATGATTTATTCTGATATTTTTATTATTGTTGTTGTTGATAATGTTGTTATTGTTGTAGTAGTAGTAGTAGGAATTGTTATTATCTTCATTACTGGAAATGTCTTTATTTACTAACGATGTTAAAACTTACTGTCCTGCATAACAAAAAAAAAAAGTTTTAAAAAGTTTAAAAAAAAAAAAAAAAAATAAAAAAAAAATTCCTGAACAGTCTGCTTGGCTGGAGAGACAGGAAGTAGTTTGCAGTGCACCCACTGGCACCGGTTGCCATGGTGACACCATCCTGCTTCTGCGTGCACATTCTGCCATGCCTCTGTGACAGCTGACTGGTTGCAGGTTTGTGTGTCTGTGTGTGCAAACAGGTGTTTCTGCACTGGGTAACAAATACTGCAGCTTCGTGTGTCGCAGTTTCACACTGCTGCAGCTTTCTGCATCGTCTGGGGAAAATGCCACGAAAACTGTTAAAAAAGAAGAAGAAAAAAAATTTTTTTTTTTTTTTTTCTTCAGTTCTTACAAAGTGTTTTGAATAATTAAACAAATTGTTGCAAAGTCTTTTGAGATAACTAGAATAAGAGTTTGCAGTTTTTTAAAGTTTAAAAAAAAAAAAAAAATATTTAGAAAAAAAAACAAAACATTTATGAAGATTTCAAACACTAAATCCCAATGAAGTTCTAACTAAATTAAGCGGTATCTGAAAACATACATACATACATACATACATACATACATACATACATACATACATACATACATACATACATACATACACACATGCACACACACAAACACACAACATACAGGCACATGCATATAGAGGTACACATATAACACTGCACTGTATCCATTTTTATATACACGTGTATTTCGCCCCATGTAATATATATCTATATATAATGTGTGTGTGTGTAAAATTCCTTCCCATGTTCATGTCAACATATTTCATTCATCAGTAAATGACCCATTCTTGCTTTTCTCTTCCCCATCTGAACACAATAAACATTCCACAACAGGTAGTTACCAGAAGTAAAGTCACGAGGAATATAAAAAACAGAAATCAACAATGACTGTCTTTACCTCGTCTGTTTGTGTGTGTGTGATTATTTTTTAACCTGTTTTGTATTTGGTTGTTATGTTACCTAATTTTTATAAATAAATAAATGGGGGAAAAAAATGTATTTATATATATATATGTATATATATATATATATATGAATGCAAATATAAATAAACGTATTGTTTTCTTTATGTATGTGGTTGCATATATTAAATATCAAATAATTCTTGACTGACAGAGAAAATGTATACTAAATTTCTTGTAGACATAGACATTGTTTGTGAGTTTCATTACATTTTTAAAGGTTACAGAACACATTTTATGAATCTTTAGTGAGGCTTGCATCTTAAATAAAAAGTAGACATACATACACATGCCACCCACCCACACACACACACACACACATTACATATTTAATGATATTCATTTAACATTAAACCACATAATCCCACGTACACACATAAGTATCAAAATGCTTTTACAGTTGAAAAAAAGATTAATCCTAAATATGCAGGAATTTTTTATTTTCAAAATACTTATTATCAGTCTGTTATATGGTTAAGCATGCAGAGATAATGTATTCTAAAATACATTTAAGCTGTTGTAAGGTTTGTGCATGTATATCCTGGGCATATGAATTAAAAGCTTTGATTTCTGTAGTTTTTGATCTTATCAAGTAATTTAGCTTGTTTTGAAAGCCAGTTCTTTTGTGAAAACATTCGATGGAATCGCTGAACCAGGTCTAGTGAAGTATTTGTTGAATTAATCTCCTTTGTGTGTAGCATGCATGTGGAATAAAAATAATCTTGTTTGTAGATCACTGATACATTTAAAACATCTTCTATAAGAATAAAGTTAATTGTGTCTGTGCAACAAGGATTTGACAATGGGATAGCTCTTAAGTATGATTTGCTGTACCGATATTAAATTTTTCAGATAATGCTGTACTGATACTAAATTGGTCCAATTTGCTGTACTGATGCAAAATTTTTCACATAGTGCTGTACTGATATTAAATTTTTCAGATGGTGCTGTACTGATATTAAATTGGTCCGAACTGGGATGCAGGGAGATTGTTCAGAGATAAACCAAACAAAAACAAAAGAAACAAACTCACAAAGCCTAGAAATACTGATAAATTTTAAAGCCAGTTTTGCTGTATTATCATAACATTTTGTTATGACTGAAAATGCTTTTAAGCCCAATTTTGCCTGTACCAATATAGAACAGCTTTGTGCTGTGATATGGGATACCTATTAAGCACAATTAAGCAGCACCAACATGTAATTGGTTATGATTAGAAGATGGGAGGGCTGTTAACTACAATTTTAGCTGTGGAATTGCTTTGTACTGAGATGTGGAGTATCTGTTCAGCTAAATTTTGCACCGAAGACAGGAATTATTTTCACCTGGGACAAGAGAAAGCTGTTAACATAATTTTGGCTGTACCAATATAGAATTGCTAAACATTATGATATGGGATACCTATTAAGTGCACCAGCATAAAATTAATTATGTCTGGGACATAATAAAAAAAATAAAAAAATAATAATAAAAAATTTGGCTGTAATGAAACAGAATTGTTTAAAATTTGAAAATGGGATTTTTTCCAATGAAGCTGAATTTTTATTTAATGTTATACCTGTATAAAACTTGTTTGTATTTGGATATGGAAAAGCTGTTACTGCTTTGATGGATTTGTTTTATTGTAGTTTTATCTGCTGCAATCACAAACGTGTATAACTGTTGGTTTGCATTAGCAGAGAGCTTGCTATTTGATCACAGATTGGACTGAATTTCAATGTGTTTGCTTTGAAATTTAATATTGTTTACCGGGATTCAAAAAACATAGATTTTTTTTTTTTTTTTTTTTTTTTTTTTTTTTTTTTTTTTTGCTTCTTCCTGAATTGTTTTGTAAACAGAAGTATTAGCCTTGTGTAAGTGATATGTGTGTGTGTGTGTTTGTGTGTGTGTGTGTGTTGTGTGTGTGTGTCTGTTTTGTGTGTGTGTGTCTGTTTTTGTGTGTCTGTTATGTGTCTGTGTCTGTGTCTGTGTGTGTGAATGTTTTCATCATTTTCTTTTTCATTATCATCTTATCATTATCATCATCACATGTAACTATATCATGTATTAAAAAACATCCTCACTCTTTTATGTTTCTGTGGATTACCTCACATTGTTTGTGTGTATTAAAAACAGATATTAAACAGTCTGGCATGCGATATATTTCTTAGATCAAGCTTTATTCATCATGTATTTCCGCAGTCTCCCCAAATCATCTGGGAAAGAAAAGTAACCTAAAAGACAGAAATTTGTGAATCATGAAAGGGTAAAACAAGAGGGCTTTTGATGTGAGAGGGTGTGGAATAACAAAAACATGGACATTCTGTTTGAGTTAGTGCTGTTGCCACGGCGATGTATGATTCTCTGTTATCTACGTATAATGCACATTTCTCATCTTCAGATCCTTGTAGATTTATGACATTTGGACAGGTTTTGCCAGTCTCTCTGTTCCCAAAGAAAAATTCCTCCATTCACTTTTTTTTTATCACTTTCCAATTGCTTATCTTTTCCTGCATGTTACGATATTCTAATATAAAGTGATTCACATTCATATTCCCATCAATCTGTTACAAAAGTCTCCCTCCAATGTATTTGCCACCTTCCTGTACTAATCTGTTTAACAAAAACTACCACAGTCCCATCATACTTCTCTCAGAATCCTTTTATCATCTTAGTCCCTTTAAACCTATCATCTATCATTCCAGTTTCCACAGTCAGTCTCTTTACCATTTTGCCTTGCTTTCTCAGAATGAATCCCTAACCCTATTTCAGGTGTATTTTATTTATTTATTTATTTATTTATTTTTATGGGTAGGGGTTCTTGTTACAAATTGTTTTTGTTACAAATTGTCCTTGTTACAAATTGTCCTTGTTACAAATTGTCCTCTGCCTTTTTATACATTTTATTCTCCCACCCCCTCTGCTGTCCCATTACTGTCTCACTTCATCCATATTCATCCACTTTAGTGTCTTCCTCATTCTCAATCCATCCTCTTAGCTCGCTTCCTGCACATTCATTACAAAATATTTCCTTCCTCATCTGATCCACTTTGATCCACTTACTTTATCCACTTTTTCCACTTGCCCATGTTGTTGTACATCCTAGTTGTTTCTGGTTCTGTTTATTTAGTCATACAACAAGGACTGTCATATTTCTCTCTTAAAGAGAGGCTCTCCGCAAAAAGTGTCTGCAACAAAATATAGCTAAGTGACAGGATGAAGTTTAGAGTATCCGTTTTTTGTTAGAATGAAGTATTTTATTTATTTGTTTGTTAGTTAATTTGTTTATTTATTTGTTTATTTTGTTTATTTGTTCGTTTATTTTCTCACTTTAATTTATTTAATTTTTTTTTTAAGTTTAATAATTTATTTTTTGATTTAATTTATTTATTTATTTACTGATTTATTATTTATTGATCAACTGATAAATACATACATACATACATACATACATAAACAAAAATGAAAAAATAATGATTAAAACATCTTCTTAAACATTCATTTTATTATTATTTTAACAATATAACGGATGAAGCAAACATAAAAGAAAGAAATTATTTTTTTTAAAAAAGTCATCTCTTTTCTCTGATTTGCGGTAACAGCAAATTTGTTTTGTCTGATTTACGCATACGGCTATATAGTGTTTTGTGATTAATCACTAAAAGGGTTAATTCTCTATTCTGAGATGTCAGCTCGCTAAATAACTGAGTGTGCACCTTTAACTGATTGCATTTCTAACTCTTCATCTCCCCTAACTTTCTGCAGACCTTCGCTACTAATTTATGCTGTGAACGTTACATCATTTCCAACAGAGAAAACTGGTGGAGGGGGAAAGATAGTGTGAGGGGGAAGATACGGTACAGGGGGAAAAGAAAGTGATGTCTGTCTGAAGTTGAGAAATTCAAGAAGAAGAAGTTAAATGGATTACGTTTTACACTGAGTTCAGGGAGATGTGGGAAAGAGGGAGAGAAAGTTGGAGAAGGGAAAAAAGGAAGTGAAAGAAAAATAAGGAGAAAAAAGTAGACAGATGACAGAAAGTGGGCAGGTTTGGAACAGTAAAAACAGATAAAGAAAGAAAGAAAGAGAATTAGGCATTAATGGAGAAAAAGAAAGTGTGAGAGAAAAACGGAGAAAGATACACACAGATGTGTACTCATATACACATTCTCTCTATCTCTTTCTCTCTTTCTCTCTCTCTTTCTTTCTCTCTCTCACTCTATCTCTTTCTCTCTGAATCTCTCTTTCTCTCTGTCTCTCTCTCTCTCTCTCTCTCTCTCTCCCTCTCTCTCTCCCTCTCTCTCTCTCTCTCTCTCTCTCTCTCTCTCTCTCTCTCTCTCTCTCTCTCTCTCTCTCTCTCTCTCTCTCTCACACACACACACACACACACACACACACACACACACACACACACACACACATTTAACCTGACATTTCAGCAACATGTTAAAAGGTTTCTTCGTGGTCTGATCACTGCAGGTGTGAGGTTTTCTCACTTACACGCGAGTGACAGAACAACATGCAGTGAATTAACTTGCTTCAAGTTGGCCACGACGAAATTTCTATAAAGACTGGGGAAAATTTTTTTTAAAACTTAGTAGCTTTCAGATGCTTAAATTGATGAGACAGACATAGATTTACAAAAAAATATGTGTATATATATATATTGCTTTCTTTTTCCATTTTGTTTTTCATTAATTTTTCTCTCTCTCTCTCTCTCTCTCTCTCTCTCTCTCTCTCTCTCTCTCTCTCTCTCTCTCTCTCTCTCTCTCTCTCTCTCTCTCTCTCTCTCTCTCTCCTCTCTCTCTCTGTTTTTTGAGGGGGGCTATCATTTTCTTCCTTCTCTTTTTTCTTTCTAAAAAGTGTGCTGAATAATTCAGGCAGTGAACTAGGAAACAATTTTGTAAAAAAAAAAATAAAATATAATAATAATCTTAGAAGTGGGGACAGATGTTAAAATAATTTAGATGTTCAGATTGGGAGAACAGGATTGTTAAAGAATTTGGGATTATTGATTTCACACGGGGATAGGTTTATTTTTTAGACGTACTGGGAGCATGATGTAATAATCTGTATTACAGCTGTCACTAGACTTGCTTCATGCATGTTAGAATATAGACAGACAGACACGCACACACACACACACAGACATATGCAGAGAAATTTTTTTATTATTTACTGAGCACAGTATAACAATGAATATTATAGCAATGAGACTAAATTTGTTTCATGGGTACAGGGTATTTTGCTAGACTTGCTAAAGGTTTTATTATTTAACTTTATTTTTAATTTGTTTCATTTTTTTTATATATACCAGGGAGTGCAATATAATGACCTATATTACACTAGTACAGCTAAACTTGCTTTGTATTTTTGATGTACATGGTAATGGTGAGATGCTAGACTTGCTAAAGGTTCTTTTTTTATAGTTCATCTAAGGAGTAACAAAGTGTTAATATAATAATAAGAAAAAATAAAGTATATCTCACCATTCCATGGTTTTTTTTGTTAATTAGCTGCAAGTCATCATTTTTATGTGCCTTCCCACATTCAGGAAAACACAGCCTTTGATACACAGAATAATAATTGCTTGTTACCCTTCAAGCAATCACCCTAACCACAAAAGAAGGATTCTTTTAAACAAAACCAAAAAAAAAAAACCTGCAAAAAAAAAAAAGAAAAAAATGGAAAAGGCCATATTTCTTTCTTTCTTTTTTTAACCCCTTTATTTAAAAAATTTTTAAAGGCATTTTTTTTTTTAATTTTTTTTTTTTTTTTTGTACATTTTTTAAAAGTTTGCCCTTGAAATGTGACTGAAACCTTCACAGCCTCATTTTTATTTTTTTATTGTCATTTCCATATGCATGAACTTTGAGGTCTGTCAATTCTGTGAGAAATACTCTGATTTATTGCAGCAGTACAGATACACACAATACAATACTTCTGATACCAAGTGGGCAGATCCATCAGTTCAGAAAGGGCATGGGGGGGGATGATATACAAGTTTCATTATAAAAAAAAAATTTAAAAAAAAATATAAAAAAATCTATTGCTTGATATGGAATTACATATCAAAATGATGTTGAATCACAGCAAAGGTTATTGATTTTAAGTTTTATCTTTTTCTTTTTTTCCCCTCCAACATAATTTTTAATTTTAAAAAAAAACATTTTTTTTTTTTTTCACATGTATTATTTTCCAATCCTGTCTGCAAATTTTGTGTATCATTTAATTAATTTGTTACAAATTGCTGCATTATAATTTTTTTTTTTTTTTTTTTTAAATTAATGAAAAACAAAGTAAAAAAGGTGTTTACAGGCAACCAATCTTTACTCATAATAAAGTGTAGCAATGAAATAAAATGTTTGTGAAGATGCATGGAAGCTGAACATTATTTGTTTATGCACTAGGAATTTCTGTTCAGTTTTTATATAGATTAAAACAAGAAATATAAATAAACAGTAAACCTTATTTCACATACAAACACACTATCATAAAAAGTTTCCAAAAATCAGTCTGTAAAACATATTTCCATTTGTTCATAGTATTTCATTGCAGATATTTTTGAAAAACAAAGCAATGAAGATGTATGTCAGTTTATTTGGCAATTCTCATTCTGTGTTTGCATTGCCAAAAAGTTAAAGGCTATGAAAATAAAGTGAGGTATAAACCAGCCTAGGAAACATTTCTGTGATAGAAAGTAACAGTCATGTTACAGCTGTTTGGACAACACGCATGTACTGTGTAGATCACAGATTACAGCATTTGCTTGTGGCATGTCAGGTTGTAAGATCAAATCTTGTCAGTGCTTGTGGAGCAAATAACAGATGAGAGTTACAGTGTTTATGGAATGGCAGGCAGTAGGATCAAATCTTCTCAGTGTAAATATAGCAAATAACAGACCACTGATAGTGTTTGCTTGTGGTATGTTAGGTTGCAGGCTCAAATCTCCTCAGTGACATTATTTCAAAACCATTCAGTGCATTTTTTAATCAGAATTATTTTTCCCGAATCTTTGAAGGTGGATGCACATCAAAATCTCTGCCTCTACTCCAAGTCTCTTCATAAGCGATTACATATCTCTATTTAGACAGTTGTATGTCTCTACTTAAACCATTACATATCTCTATTTAGACAGTTGTATGTCTCTACTTAAACCATTACATATCTCTATTTAGACTGTTGTATGTCTCTACTTAAACCATTACATATCTCTATTTAGACAGTTGTATGTCTCTACTTAAACCATTACATATCTCTATTTAGACAGTTGTATGTCTCTACTTAAACCATTACATATCTCTATTTAGACAGTTGTATGTCTCTACTTAAACCATTACATATCTCTATTTAGACAGTTGTATGTCTCTACTTAAACCATTATGTATCTCTATTTAGACAGTTGTATGTCTCTACTTAAACCATTATGTATCTCTATTTAGACAGTTGTATGTCTCTACTTAAACCATTATGTATCTCTATTTAGACAGTTGTATGTCTCTACTTAAACCATTATGTATCTCTATTTAGACAGTTGTATGTCTCTACTTAAACCATTATGTATCTCTATTTAGACAGTTGTATGTCTCTACTTAAACCATTATGTATCTCTATTTAGACAGTTGTATGTCTCTACTTAAACCATTATGTATCTCTATTTAGACAGTTGTATGTCTCTACTTAAACCATTATGTATCTCTATTTAGACAGTTGTATGTCTCTACTTAAACCATTATGTATCTCTATTTAGACAGTTGTATGTCTCTACTTAAACCATTACATATCTCTATTTAGACAGTTGTATGTCTCTACTTAAACCATTACATATCTCTATTTAGACAGTTGTGTGTCTCTACTTAAACCATTACATATCTCTATTTAGACAGTTGTATGTCTGTACTTAAACCATTACATATCTTTAAATATTATATATCTCTACTTAAACCATTACATATCTCTATTTAGACAGTTGTATGTCTCTACTTAAACCATTACATATCTCTATTTAGACAGTTGTATGTCTCTACTTAAACCATTACATATCTCTATTTAGACAGTTGTATGTCTCTACTTAAACCATTACATATCTCTATTTAGACAGTTGTATGTCTCTACTTAAACCATTACATATCTCTATTTAGACAGTTGTATGTCTCTACTTAAACCATTACATATCTTTAAATATTATATATCTCTACTTAAACCATTACATATCTCTATTTAGACAATTATATGTCTCTACTTAAACCATTATGTGTCTCTAAATGGGACTATTTTCTCTAGGCGTATGTAGATACATCAAAGACGTTGTCGGGAAAGCTTGCGTGTGTGTGTCATTTTGACATATCATATGAAAACACTTAAGTGGGCTTGTTTACCATAATTGCTGCATTTTGCTGCCATTATGGCGCAATGTTGGTAAAACTGTTATGATAATTCTGTCATAGCAGTGAGAATAATGAAAGGTCAAATCAGATGATCCATTGAGCTAGATGTAATTTTTTTTCTTGTCAACACTATTTATACTACAGTTTTGTTTTTTTTCATGGATAAAAAAAAGAAATCCCATTGTTTGATATGGAGTTACATATCAAAACAATGTTGAATTATGGCAAAGGTTATTGATTATAAGTTTTATGGGTTTTTTTTTTTTTATCCTCCCCCATATTTAATTATTATTATTTTTTTTTTTTAAGTATTATTTTCCTAATCCAGTCTGCACTTTTTTTATATCATTTAATTAATTTGTTACAAATTGCTGTATTATAAAAAATAAAAATAAAATTATTATTAATAAAGAACAAAGTGAAAGAAAATGTATACTGGCAACCAGTCTTTATTAACAGTAAAGTATAGCAATGAAATAACAACTTTATCCAGTGACCCAAATGTAATGTTTGTTCCTGTCAAACTATAGTTTTTATACTACAGTTTTTTTCATAGAGCAGTTGACATTTTTATACAAACTGGTTACCATAACTTTAACTAGTATGCACACACACACATTCTTTAACTTTGTTTTCCATATTCAGGCAGTATTTCTACTGTTGGAAAAAACATTACATTATTTAATAAACCAAAATTTATTTAGATTCATTTTATTATTATTATTAGTTTCTTTTTCTTCTATTCTAATCAGTTTATAGAATGCATTTATTTGTGTTTTTACTTTATAATAGTAACTCTCAAATTACGATGATAAACATTTTCACTCAAATTATGGTTTAATACTTCTGACATGATTTTGTCCTAATAACATTTAATACAAAAAAACAACAACACCAAAAGTAAAGAAAAAAAAAATTAAAAGTAGTATTCTGGTCTCACTGAATAAGTAATCATTCATTAATGCTTTCATTCATGCTGTCTTTAATTTGTTCATTTGTTCATTCATTCATTCACGTCATGGCTGATCTTTTTTCTAAGAAAAATGTCAATAACTGCAGACAGTTTGCACTCAATCGCAGTCTCCTAAAATAAGAAGATTTCCAGGAGAGAAGCCACTTCTCTCTGTTGAAGGGGAGGGGGGGTGTATCTGTGTTGTTAAAACGATAAATCATTTTACACTTTATACAATTTTTAGATTTATTTACATAAGTTTACAATTTTAAATGACATTATAAAGAATGATGCAATACTAGATATAAAATTATTTTGATATTTGTGGTCTGTATATATAATTATATTATGCATAAATAGAGACTTCAGGGAATGAACTGACACACTTCCAGTTAGTGAGAGAAAAAGAGACAAAGACAGAATGAAAGAACGAGAAAGAGAGATAAATAACGAAAAGAGTATGAAAAAGTAAATGAGAGTTAAGGAGATATTTACAATGAGACTGAAGTAAAAATAAATAAAAAGAGAAAGAAATGTACAAAGAGAGAGAGCTGGAAAATGAGGAAAAGAATCTAATATATGAGGGAGGCTGTGAAAAAAGAAAATAGTTTTACAAATTGAAAAAAAAAGAATATGTATGTGGATTAGTGTGTGATAGAAGGATGTATGTGTGTGATAGAAACAGACAGACAGACAGACAGACAGACAGACAGACAGAGAGTGAGAGATGTAGAGAGAGATAGACACACAGAGGTAGAGAGAGAAGTAGACAGAGAGAGAGAGAGAGAGGTAGAGAGAGAGGTAGAGAGAGAGACAGAGAGAGAGAGAGAGATAGAGAGACAGACACAGACAGCACCTGTAGTACTAATTTCAAACAAAGGTGGTAGGGGTGTTTTAAAACTCGTATCACACACCCCTCCATATCCACTGTTGTTCACACATGTCTGACAAGCATGGTTTCCGAACGTAAGCCTGCGTTAAACTCAACTAATCAGAATAAAGAAGCGAGCCCCAGTGCAAACTGAACATGAAGAACTGTTTGGTGGGAAGATGGCAGTGCTGCGACACTCACACACTGAGCAGAGAGAATCACAGTTGATTGTCGAAGATGTTGAAAGGATGTGAAAAATGAGAGACATTCCGTGTTGCTTTGCGACGGTGAGGTTTCGAGGGGTTTTGTGAAATTCTGTCGTTTTCTCGGAGGAGGGAATGTTTTGTGGGGAGGAGTGGATGTTTGTGGGGGATGAGGATTAAGGTGTATTTTCTTCAAGGGGAGAGAGTCAGGTTTTTTTTGTTTTTGGGTTTTTTTTTTAGATTTGAAAGTGAATGTTGAAAGGGTTTTCTTAAGTTTGTTCAAGGGGGGTGACTGGTTTTTAAACTGTTGGAGCAGTTTAGAGTTGTTTTAATTTCATTTGTTAGTGAAATTGTTGGGTTTTTTTAAATTTTAATGTATTTGTTGGGCCATTTTCTTTTTAAAATGGTTTTAATGTGTGTGTTTTCTAGGGGAAAATTTGAGTATTTGTTTAACAATATACTGGAGACATGAGAAAATGGTATATTATTATTATTATAATCTTTATTACTATCATCATCACCATCATTATTATTATTGTAGAAATTCAGTCCACTGTTCTATCTGTTATCAGTTCTTCCATCACTTTTTAATTTTTCACGGTTTTTTTCTTTATTTGTTCTTTGTTCTATCTCCTAATCCATCTCTCAGTCCATCCACAGATCTGTGCATCCAGAACATAAGAAATATACCAATTCTGTATCATCTCTGTTCTTCTTCTTTTTCTTCTTTTTATTTCCTCCTTTTGCTTGATCATCATAATTTTTTTGTTGTCGTCTTCTCCCTTTTCCCTGTTCTCCATCATCATCTTCATCCCTTTTTTTTTTTTTTTTTCCCCCACCTTTTAAAAAAAAAAAAAAAAAAAAAAAAAAACCTCCATGCAGAAGATTAATTACACTGGGCTGACTTTGTTGCGTATAATTCTTTCAGTTCAGGTATGTGAAAAGTCTGCAGCCAATAAAGTATTCATTTAGTCTGCTGGAATCTAGCACTGTGGAGAATATTTAATGCTGTGAGTCGTCCATTATTCATATACTCGTCCTTTGTGGTGCTTGCAGAAGAACAAAGTTGGATGCAAAAGGAGACAAAGATGGCGGAATTGTGCGGCGAGAAAATTAAACTTTTCGATATTACGTGGTAATATACTCCATGATGGATTGGACTTGGGGAATATTAACTAGCTATTTTCGATGTGATTTATAAGATGGAGTGAAAACTAAGTGCAATGATTGATTCATTTTTCTTGGTAAATTTCGATATAAGAAGATTAAAAAGTTAATTGAAGCATGAATAAGAAGATTAAAAACACACACACACCCAATTGAAGCACACATCAATACTATAGACATATATAAATACACACACACACACACACACACACACACACATATACACACATACATACATCATACACACACACACACACACACATACATACATACATACATACACACACACACACATACATACATACATACATACATATATATACATACACACACACATACATACATACATTCATACAGTTATTGAACAACATTTTTTAAGGTTTTACCTGATGGGCTGAATGGTATTGTTGTCTGTCTGTGAGTTCAGTCAAATGGGTGCCATGCATTCGTGTCTCATCAGCGGCACCTGAAGGGTTTCTGAGGTTGTGACTGGGTGTGTCCTCTTGTGCCTGAGTGTCCCCGAATACTGTCAATGTGCAGAGTCTAATCAGACGTACATATTCAAATACTAAAATACATACATACTTACTGACATAAACACATACATATACACATCTGTACCTATGTACATATATATACATATATTCAAATACATTCATACATGCATACTTACATACATAGATACATACATACTGAAATACATTTTAATATTAGAGATAAATAATAAATTATGAATGTTTAATTTTTATTTCCATTATTTATTTATTTTACTTTTTTTTTTTTTTTTTTGTCCTTTTTCAATTATAAACATAGATTAGTTTGTTTTTTAATGATATTTCATTTGAAAATAATGAAAAAATTAATACACTCTTTTACAAATATCCTGTTGTTACTTTGATTTATATTAGACAATCATTTACAACATCTTTTAAATTTTAGTGAACAAAGTAAAAAAACAGACAGTTTTACTTCGACAAAGCATATCAGACATGAAAATACAAAACTGCTTTTTTTAAACAAGAGAATACTCAAGGGGATGTAACACATTCTAAATATTTTCCAAGCATTTTATTATTTTAAAAAAAGTTCTTATTAATTAGAAATTCTTACTGCGTATTAATTATTTTTTTATTATCAAATTTTTTTTTTTTTAATACTTGCAAAAAAAAATTTCTCTGGCTTGATTACAGTCCAAATAAATTTGATAAAACAGAAAGATAACAGTGACAGAAAAACGTTGTTTCTTTTCATTAACAGAAGAGTTAGAGAAGGGGCAGTAATAACTTTGTAAGCTTGTTTACATATAAATCACACCAATCTCTAAAGAATCTGATCTAATGTTAAGATATAATATATATATATATATAAGACAGAAAATGTTTTTAGTTTTTTAAAAAGAAGAGATATTCAAGGACTGTTAATAGAGAAAAAATAGTCACATGATACAATAATGTGGATGTATAAATACAAAACAACTTTGGTGGTGGTTGTTTTTTTTGTTTTTTTATATAGCAATAACTAAATAATTATATATATATATATATATATGGGTTTTGTGTTGTTTTCTCTTCTTTGTATTCTAAAGAAAAAGTCAAATTAATACTGTTTGGAAATGGCCATAACTAAATTTTTATAGTACTGGTGTTGTGTCTGACAGATTGAAGGATCATTTCTTTCCAGGGAACCCATAGGGCTATTTTACATTCCACCCAGAGCTTCTTGACTTTTACCAAATGAAAAAAAAGAAATCATGTAGAGGACACCCTGTTGTCAGTGCAGACATGTATCAAATTCCATCTGAAGTTTCCTCTGTTTGTTGCATGACAATCAGTGACCAAAAAATTAATCAATATACATTAACAAAACAAAACCAGATTTGTAGCAGCAATTAAATTCCTGAACTAAGTTACCTATAGAGATAAATTTTTATCCATAAACACAATCTCATTTTCTGAAACAGAAGAGTTACTCAAAGGGAATTAATAACAAGTACGTTTGTTTTGTGAGCCAGGTCTCGAGTTTTATTTATTTTCTGATAACAATAAAATGTTTTAGTTCCTGTTACAGCCAGAGAAGTGATTAACAAAAAGCTGTGCAGTCAAAACATTATGATAAATGGACCTTTTTTTCAAACACAAATTGCATTTCTTTTGCCAAAGAGTCACTGAAAGGGGAGATAATAACAAACAGATTTTTGTTGTGTTATCTCAAGGTTTTATTAACATTGAAATAATTAAAATTCTCATCTTGGATTGTAGCCAGACATTTGTTTTTTTTTTAAATTCTTTTATTATCTTGAACATGTTCTCTGGTATTATTACAGTGACAAAAGAACGAGGAATGCTTTTTTATTTTGCTTTTTTGCTTTTTTGCTTTTTTTTGACAGAAGAGTCACATAAAGGGGAATTAACAGGAAAGTCATTTAAAGGGAAGGCACAATAACTAAATTTTTAAGTTAGAAAAATATAATATTATTTTCACTGAAAAAACAGAGTACATATTTTATAAACAAAAACATTTCTGAAAGGGGAAAAAATAAAATAAAATAAAATAAAATATTAAAATAATAAATTAATTGTATACGCAATAAATTTTATCTAATCATATACAAGCTCAACATTTCTTTTAACTTCAAAAACTAAAAAATACTTCTATTTAATCCAAGGTTCTTTAAACAACAGGCTTTCCTTATACAGGAGAGTTACTCAAGGGCAATTAATTACACACATTTTTCTCTTCTCAATCTTAAGTGCTATTTACCACTGGCTTTAAGTGCCATTATTTTCATAATACGAGATTGTCAGAAGACCTACATGACTAAACTGGACCTAGTTGTTTGGAAACAGTGTTGTCTACCTGGAACGGCCATTGTTGATTTTCACTTCAGGATTTTGACTTGAAAGTCTTCTTGGTGTTTGGATACCTGTCACAGTTTTGTTCATTTATTGATGTACTTCAAGCCTTTCAAGTTGGGAAAAGGCTTAAAACGGGTGAAGTTACCTCTCATTAGGACTTTTCTTTCTCTTTGAGAAAAATAATTTTCAAGTGCCGTGTTTTTATAAAATGGGAGTAATGAAGAGATGATAGTATTTTTATTCAGTATTTTTTTTCTTTCATTTATTTGTTTGTTTGTTTGTTTGTTTCTTTATTTACTTATTTAAATATTATTATTATTATTATTATTATTATTATTATTATTTCACATATTTTTTTTTCTTTGCTAATTTTATTGTTCTCTAACATCTTTGGATGTGTTATGCATTAAAAACATGTTTTACTAAATAATTTGAAATGGTACACTAGATCACAGTTAGTCTTGATTTATTTATTTATTTTTCTTCTGAAAATAATTTTAGATTAATTTTCTGTTTTCTTCAGTCATTATACATTTTCCCTTTATACATGCAACATCACTAAACTACATCCGTTCATCTTAACTCCCTCCCAGTATCATCCTGCTATGTCATCATCTGTATCATTTAGTTGAAAAGTATGCTATCAGTTGTAAAACCCTACCCAGCTCCTTCCAGAATTTGTCAGTGATATTTGCATCATTAAGCATAAATATTTTCTCTTAAACAAACCACCCCCACCCTGTTCTATCCTGAATGTATCAATGATATCAACATTGCTAAGCTAAAATACATTCTGTAAGATAATCTTACACCCCCCTCTCCTAGTTCTGTCCTGAAATTACCAATGATATCCACATAAAATTAATGAACTGGGAAGTTGAAATACATTCAACAACACTAGCTTTCTCCTGACTCTGTCATATTGTACTAAACTAAAGTGCAGTCTGTAAAGATATGTGTACCATTGCCCAATACAGTCCTGAACATGTCAGTGATGTTCATCAGTTTTGATACCAGTAAACATTGTGTCAAGTGGCAAGATAATGCGATTTCAACCACAAACATTTTATCTAACATTACAGTCACATTTTATCTGTGTCCAATCCCATTAAACAGGTTACTGGATAGCCAAGCCAAACAGCACTTTGCTTAACAGTAAATTAATCCAGGATCAGTTCTTGTAGATGACGTTTTATACCTTTTCCCCACTCCAGCCAGAGCTCCCAGTGTTTTTGAAACATGAATTAATTAATAGGCTGAGGAAAATTGAGCATCTGACTTATTTCTCTTTAGCTGAGAAGTCTAAATACAACCCTGTAGAAATCTTACTTATCCCTGATGAATCTCTGTTATACTTCTTCCATTCCAAACTGAGTCTTTTGAAAATGGTATTCTTAGAAGATTGTCCAGAAACTCTGGAACAATTAAATAAAACCTACTTCTTAGTTTATTTGCTTTAATTTTATTTTTAATTTTTGATTTATTTATTTATTTATTATTTTATTTTATTATTGTTGTTATTATTATTATTATTGTTATTATCATTATTATTATTATTATTATTATTGTTTTGTTATTATTATTATTATTATTGTTGTTATTATTATTATTATTATTGTTATTATTCTGAATACGAATTAAGATTCTGCAACCATTTGGGATTTACACTTGATACCTTTCATACTTCAGACCCCAAATACTCTAATCACCAAACCAAAACCTGTTCCTAAATCTTTTCAAAAAATGAATTAACCAAACACCACCACCAATAAGGGTCTCCTTCTGATACCAAACATTCTTCAGACATCAAATATTTTAAACATATCTCTTATTTTTTCTGAGTATTAATTAATTAGCTGCGAGCACTAACGGAGATTAGATCCTGTTTCCCTTCGCTCTTCAGTGAATCACCCCGGCCACAGCTCACTGCTCTGTCTCTTTGAAGTGGCTATTAATTAAGTCATCTTCTTCTAATTTTCCAAATGTTCACCCATGTTCCATTTCTCATTCAAACACAGATGCACTCCTGGGAAATTTACTTCAAATTTATTTTCTTCCATCTTCTGCGAGCTGTTTAACCTTCTGACAGAGAAACCCGACTTTCATGTTTCACTCCAGACATTATCTTCCTCGTGGCAATAAATCTTCAAAGTTATCTGCCCCTATCTGTACCTCTTCTTGCTCGGAAGAGCAGTAAACACACGCGAGGCCCTGGCAAGATGTTTAATTCTTTCAAAAAAAACGTCTCAGTACATGTCGGTGAATCTTTCAGAATTATCTGCCCTTCTTTGTAAGTCTTCATGTAATGAAGGACAATACATTTTTGATGGTTCCTGTTGTGGTAAAGTTAGCACTGTACTTTTAAAAATATTAATCTTTCTTTTTCTTTCTTGTCTATATTCCCAATAACAGTTTAATAATAATTCTTTAAAATTTATTTGCCCTTTCTGTTCCTCTACATCAAATAGAATATACATAAGAACCCCAGATGAGGTATGGTAACTTTAAATACATTTGTTCTCACTGCAATATCTTGCATATATTGAGAACTGGGAGTGGGGGTGTCAAAATAATCTACCCACTCAGTACCTCTTAAAAAAAAAAAAAAAAAACATGATGCCTTATTCAGTTTCACAAAATCTCAACTCTGTTTCTTGTTTCAGTAATACCTCCTCCAAGACAAATAAAAATCTTCACAAACTATCTGCCCAATCAGTGCCTCTAATAAAAAAAAAAAATTGCAAAATACACAAGGGGCCCTGTTGAGGTGTGAGAATCCTTTTTGTAACGTGTTTTATGGTGATTTGAGTGTCAGAAGAAACATGTACAAGATGGTGAGCTCGTCAGGGTGAATGAGAAGTGTGAACAAACGAGGAGGCCGTTGTGTCGTAAAACCTTCCCAGTGGCTGCGTGGTAACAACGCATGGCCAAGTGACTGCCCATGATGCTGAATGCCACGTTGGTATCTGTCCCACTTCTTCTGCCTGCCGAGAGCTGGTGTAGTTAATTTAAAAGCACACTTCATGCCATTAGTGTAATTGCTTCCCTGTCTGGGCGCGAAGTTAAAAGTTTTGTTATGCTTGATGCTATCCCCGGCATATTATGTTTTAATCACCATCGGTTGTGATATATTGTCTGTATTGTATAGGGTGTGTGTATCCTGGTGTGTGAGTGTGTGTGTGGTGGTGGGGGTGAGTGAGTGAGTGAGTGAATATGGATTGGGGTGTATGGTTGGTGTTTGAGTGAACATGTGTTTGTATGTACGCATATGTATGTTTATGTATGTGTGTATATGTGAATGTGTGTATATATGTATATATGTTTGTGTAGATAAATGTGTCTGTATATATATATATATATATATACATACATGTGTGTGTGTGTGTGTGTGTGTGTGTGTGTGTGTGTGTGTGTGTGTGAACATTTCTTTTCAAGTTCTTACATCATTTAACATAAATGAGTTGCTCAGTTTTTCATCAATGTGTGTTTTTATGAGTGCTCAAACACAGTTTCTGCTCACTTTTATGTTTCTGCATACCCACCATCATGATGTGATCATTTTAATGAAAGATGTTTTTTTTTCTTCTTCTTTATCTTCTTCATCTAATACATTTAATTTCATACGACTTCATTTTTAGTGCTTAATTTAAAGACCTTGTATGAAAGCTAGACCATTTTTTATCAGCTTGAAGGATAATCTTATCTTCTGGCAAATTTACACTGTCAACAGCAGCCATTTTTATTGTGGAACTCTTGTTTGCCGGGAGGGAAAAAAAAATCTCTTTTGATGAATTAATTTTCTCACTCTGTTTCCAAAGGATTTTGCTTTTGCAAAAAAAAAAAAAAAGAAGATATATTTGAGTGTTTGTAGTTTGAGAATTAAAAATTAAAAGCAATACTTTTTTTCTTAATTATTAAAATTTGGGAACAGTCACATGAAATATGTAAAGAGTGTGTGTGTGTGTTGTGTGTTTGTTATTGATATACATATGCACAGATACGCATGTAATATACAAACTCAAAAAATATATGCTAATATAATAAATAAAATATATACAAAAATAAAAACTGAATAATTAAGAAATAAAAATATGACAATTATAAAAGAATAAATAAATATTTGCAACAAAAAAAAAAAGAAAATTAAAATAGACAAAATGTCAAAAAGTCTAAAATTTCAGAAAATTTCATCTTTTCTTTTGAACAGTTGTATTTGCTGGTTAACTGATAATTCTCTTGGCCAGATTCCTTTTGTCTCTTTCTGAGAAATGAATCAGCATAAATTAGCATATTTGACACCACTAATGAGCAATAATGAGAAACAGAGGGCAGTTGATTCAGTTTTAAAGGAAACGTTTGGCTTTTGTCACGAATTTGGCATAATCTGCATGACAACTGTGACTAAGAGGAAAATGTGGGTTGAGACCTTGTGTTATCATGTGACTAATTGGTGGGGAAAAAAAGTTGATTGAGACCTTAATTTTTCATGTAATTAACAATGAAAGAATAATATAGTCTGGCTTGTAAATCTCATGTTTTCATATGTCAATGAGAGAAAAAATAAATGTGGGTTGAAACCTTTTATTTTTTGCTGTTATTAAAAAGAAAGAAATAAGTATGATGTGAGATCACAAATTTTTATGTGACATAAAAAAAAAAAATAATAATAATAATAAAAATAATAATAATAATCGTAATAAATAGTCTAAGAAAGTGTTACTTGAAAATTTATGTCTAAAAATTAAAAATAATAAAATGGTTTGGTTTGAGATTTAAAATTTCCATCTGAAAAAAAACAACAAAAAAACAACAAATAAACAAATAAAATAAAATAAAATAATAAAAAGAAATAAATGAAAGAAAATGAACTTCAAGGAAAAAAATATCTGTGGATTGACACCTGGTATTTCCCAACTCTTTGGCATACCAGAAATAATCAGCAGTAATTCACTTGAGCAGAAGAGAAAAAACAAATTTGACATTTTCAGTAGAAAAACTAATTAATAACCATCAAGGCTTCAATAATTTGGATTGTTCCAGCAAGTATCTGGTACAGAAATAAACAGCTTTGTTCTAACTGAAAGTGAAGGAATGAATATATTAGCATGGATCTGAACTGATTTAAGATATTTACTTAAGAACACAATTGTTTTAGAAAAAAAAAATAGTAACAAAAAGCAATACTGGAGTTTGTTTCTAGAATTGATTTCATCAAAAAAAATAATAACAGATAAAGGTTATGAAAGTGAAATATAAAACATTTGAAGTTTTGTTTTTTGAATTGTATTCTAAAAGTAATAGATTTGTTTCAAATTTAAAAAAAAAAAAAATGGACTCAGAAATGAAATATAAAACAATTTATGTTTGTTTCTATAATCGTTTCAATAAAAGTAATAGATTAGTTTTAAATAAAGAAAGTTTGCAAATATAAAGTATTTTGTGTTTTTTCAAATGTTTTTAATAGCAGGAGATACTGTTTTAAATAACAAAATTATAAAATATGACTCAAAGATATTTTTCCTTCTTTTTTTTTTTTTTTCAAACTGTTTTCCTAAGCAGATTTTAAAAAGAAGTTTTCAAATTAAGATACAAAGTTTCTTTATTTTATTTTTGGATTATTTTTATACCAGGAGATACATTTTCAATAAGAACATTTCAAAATAGAGTATCATAAAGTGCAGCTTATGTTTAGACACACCAGTATGACAATAAATAAATACATATATTTATCATGTATTTTATACAAAGTTGCATGACCATCTTATAAAAAAAATCACACTTTTCACTGTTTATGGGAGGGAGCTTATTAAAGAACGTTTCCTGCTAATCAATAAGAACAACCACTGGAGATTAATAGTTTTTTTTTTCTCTTTAGATGACACATTCATTCATCCTCTCACCTATTTAACATTCTGTATTGTTCTGTGTTTCAGGTATATGAACATGGTTCCTGCATCAAATCTGATCAGTCAGGCAAAGGAGAACAAAGAGGTCAAAGTTTCCCTGATTGCTGACTACAAACTGCTCCAGACAAAGGAAAAACTGATGCATATGAGAAAGGTAGAAATTTTAAAACCCAACATTCATAATATTTTTATCTTTTGTTTTATTTTTTTTACTTCTTTAAAAGTTTTAATTTTAGCATAAACAAAATTCTGAATAAAGTAAAAGCAACCCATCTCAAAAAAATTATAATACTAATAATAAATAAAAAAAAATAAAAAAAATAAATATAAATAAAATTAAAAAATATATAAAATAATGAAATAAAAAAATATATATATAAATAAAAAAAAATTAAAAATATAAAATAAAAAAGTTAAATGTTGTGTAAAAAAAAAAATAGGTGTCACTATTGATGACTTGGGGTGCCAGTGTTTGGTTACAATTTTAAATTTTATTTCTCATTAACACTAACAGAACAAATCTCAAAACTCCGTCTAACATTTTGTACCTGTCTTTTTTCTCTCTTCACTCGTTTTGCCTCCAAGTCTGTTGTACCGTAATAACACCATTTAACAATGATTTTTCAATTATCTTCAAGAGAAAATAACTCTTGTTACATTTCCTTTGATCTGTGGCGAGATAAACACCCAATTTACTAACTCTTTTTTATTTTTCCCAATCCACTCTTTGCCTTCAGCCATCTTCTGATGTTTGTTGTTTTTTTTGGTTTTTTTTTTTTTTTTTTAATCCCTCTACCCACCTCTTTTACCTCCAGGGGCATCAAAGTCAGTGGTGAAGATTTACAGTAATCATTGGGCTTTCTAATTACGTCCATTTTCTACCAGTTTTAGTTTTCTTATCTTTTAGCCTTTTCACGTCCTGGTGAAGAGGGGAGATAATGCTCTGTGTGTGTATGTGGGGTGATGAAACGTGAAAGAAAAGAAAGGTTTCGTGTTGTTAGGTAATGATGGTGTTTGTAAATAAGACTCTGACAAGCGGTTGTTGTCTTCAGATGCTGGAAACAGTCGAAATGGGATTAAGAACGTAATCATTTTGTGTGGAGGGATGATTGCCTTTTTTTTTTTTTTATTGTTTGATTTCTTGGTGGGGTTTCTTTGTTGGGAATTTTTTTTGTGGGTTCTTTTGTTGTTGTTTTTTTATGATGATTGTTTTACATTATACCTTTGATATGTGAAAAGATTTTAAAACTTTAACAATAATAATAAAGAAAAAGAAAAAAATTGAGAAAAAAGACACTAAATAGTAATTATTCTGTGGGTATTTTTTTTTCTCATAGTTATCTTTTTTTGTATAATGTAGATTTTCATGACTGTATGTTTGTATGTCACTGTATCCATGTTTTATGTCTGAATGTGTGTTTCATATGAATGTGTAAACATCTTTGAGTCTGTGTGTGTGTGTGTGTGTGTGGATGTGTATATATGTATGCATGTATGTATGTTTATGAATGTTTGTATATGTGTGTATATTTATTAGTATGCATGTGTGTGTGTGTGTGTGTGTGTGTGTGTGTGTGTGTGTGTGTGTGTGTGTGTGTGTTTGAATATATGTATCTAGATATTCACATATTAGAGTTAATGTTATATCAAAATTACAAAACTTTGGATCCAGACTAACAACATAACCACTTGAGTTGGGTGTCATATATGTTGTACTGCATCTGTTTCAAAAGCTTGTAAGAACTTCATTACAGAAAATGTAGTCATGGGTAATATAAAAAATACTTTCAGAAAGGCATGTGTGAACTGCAACCTCCAGCTAAAACAGAATTGTCACACCCTAGTCAAAACTGTCAAACTGTCTCTTGCTATTTTTCTGTCCATCAATCTCTCTCACTCTCTTTTTTTTCTCTCTCTTTCTCTGACTGTCTTTCTGTCTCTCTCTGAATGTCTTTCTGTCTCTGTCTACCTCTCTGTTTCTTTATATCTTTATTTTTCCAAATCTCTCTCTTTTTCTGTATGTCTCTTTCCTTTTCTTTACCTTCCTCTCTATTTCTTTCTTTCTCTGTCTGTCTGTCTGACTCTTTGTTTTTTCTTTCTCCCCAACCTCCATAAAACCTCTCTCTTTCTTTATCTATCTTTTTTTTGTTTGCTGTTTCATAATGCCTATCTCTTTCTCTAGCCCAGTACCTATTTCTTTTTCTGTCACACACACACACACACACACACACACACACACATACACACACACACACACACACACACACACACACACACAAAGACACACACACACACACACAGACACACACACACACAGACACACACACAGACACAAACACACACACACACATTTAAGAATTACCACAAAGCCATTAATATCTAACTCCAATAGAGATTGAAACTCCTTTCTAAGCTAAGCTAATTAGATAATATCAAAATCGAAACTATTCTAACAGATACAAGTCCTTAAGTCAATCTGAAATACTTGCAACTAACAAGTTACTAAATCAATTGTTGAATGGTATTACACAAATGTGGTTCAGACATTTAGTTCTACTTTGATTAAATTAATTTGGATGGCATTTATGAGCTTGAGTCCTTGTGTTTTAAATATCAACAGAAAACAGACAAACCAAGTTAACCTTTCTTGGTTGTTTTCACAGCACAGCATTTTCTTAAATTCATTAATATTAGTTTTATGAGTTCCAGAACATGCCAAAAAGAAATTAAATTTTCTGTACATTGTTTTTTTTTTTTTTTTTTTTTTCAGAAATTAATGTTATTTTTCATATTTCATTGACATTTTGGAAGAGAAGAATTTTATTTTATTTTATTTTATTTTTTTATTTTTTTTTCAGAAATGTTTTGAAATATTTTTATAAATGAAATTTACAAAGATGAGTAGGAGGCAAGGAGATTTCACATTTTCTGTCCTGAATTTAATAATTAAACAAAAATAAATAATAAAAATCACAAACAAATCACAATTCAGAATAATACTGAGAATACATTTTACTAAGAAGACTGTAACATAAAATCTGTAAAATATTTTAACCTATATGCTCAAATTTAAAAAAAAAAAAAAATAATAATTCACATAGATATATATGCCTTTCAATTAACATGCAAAATAGCCCTCTTATAAGAGGCTAACACACACACACACACACACACACACACACACACACACACACACAAATGCATAAACACATTCATTCACTCTTACAAAACATACTGTCACATCCATGAAATCCTCTCAATTTCACTACTAAATTATGCTGGACATGTCTTTGATGCTAATATAAATATTACATAACCTTTATGCAATATTTTCTCATTAGCACACTACCTAAATACCTTGTGACATAACAGAATCATTGGCTGTGTAATACCAGCTGTTATATCACAGCTAACAGATACACCTGCTTGGTGTGTGTTTAAGTAAATTACTGGATGGTGCAGAGAACCCTGAGGACTGACAGGCTTAAAGATCAAATCTCACCAAGTTAACTTAATTTAGCCATAGCTGATGGTGTTGTGTGTTCATCCATGTATTTGTCTCTTTGTCTCTGTCTGTCTGTCTGTCTGTCTCTCTCTCTCTCTCTCTCTCTCTCTCTCTCTCTCTCTCTCTCTCTCTCTCTCTCTCTCTCTCTCTCTCTCTCTCTCTCTCTCTCTCTCTTTCTTTCTCTCTTTCACCCTTTCTCACTCTCTGCGTGTTTGCATATTTCATATATCACATCATCATAAAAAAAGCAAATAAATAAATACAAAATAAAAAAATTAAATTAAAAAAATTAAACATAATAAAAAAAATACACTCAGGTCCAATTAGGCAACCATTTAAGAAACAATAACAAAAATAATAATAAAATTAAATTTATATATATTATATATATATATTTATTTTTTCCTTTCAGAATTTGAGTTCCCTTGTGACAGATGATATTATGATTTCTGACAGTCCAGAGAGAAATCTCTATGGCAGTGGTGATGGTTCTCATGGCAAGAAAATAATCATAGATGATGAGGATTTGTACGGAGGAGAATCTGGCAGTGGTAGTGGAGACAATACATACACAGTCCAACCCAGCGATCCCGGTAACTATTTTATTTCTTTTTATTTTATTTTATTTTTATTTTGTTTTAATTTATTTTATTTTATTTTATTTTATTTTATTTTATTTTATTTTATTTTATTTTATTTTATTTTATTATTATTATTTTTTTTTTATATATTATTATATTTTTAATTATTTGTTTTAAATTAATTTAATTTAATTTTATTTTATTTTTTTTTTTTTAAATATATTTTGTTTCACATTACATTACATTTTTTAAATTATTTTTATTATATTTATAATCTTATTTTATTTTAATATTTTATTCTATTTTAAAAAATTTGTGTGTGTGTGTGTTTGTGATATGTTGTGTTGTACTGTATTGTATGGTGTTATGTTTTCTACTGTTGCTACTGAATGTTATTTCTCCTCTTTTTAATCTGTTTATTTATTTATTTATCATATTTGCAAAGATATATGTTTTTGGTGTGTATATAATTAAGTCTGTACAGACTTTTTGTATGTAATATAAAATAAAATAGTCTTTAATGACTTTTTGTATATGTAATATCACGTAAAGTAGATGCTGATGAGATTTTGAGTATGAGTGTATGACACAGATTATATCAGTAAATTAGTTTTAGAGGCTTATTTTTGTGGCCTGTACAGTTTAATGATATAAGGAAATCAGTCTGTAATGAATAATTGTATCAGTGACCAATAAATAATTTAATTAGTTTGTAAAGAATTTTTGTACAAGTGACCTATAGTTTTATGCAGGTAAATTAATCTGCAAAGAATTTTTCAACTAGTGACCTTTAATTTTTTAAATAATGTAGGTAAATTAATCTGCAAAGAATTTTTCTACTAGTGACCTACAGTTTTTTAATAATGTAAGTAAATTAGTCTGTAAAGAATCTTTTTATTAATGACCTATAGTTTAATTATGCAGATAATCAGTCTGTCGTGAATTTTTGTAATTGTGACTCATAAATAGAGTTATTTATATAGGTGCAGTGAGCTGTGATTTTATTACTGTCTGTCTATTAAACTCGTTATACACAATACACAATGCACTGTGGCATACATTCAGACACTCCCTCAGTTTATGTACAAGAAACATTCTGTGTCAGAATTTCTGATTTCCTATACCAGGAGTTCTAAATTTAAAATTTTTCAGTGCCCCATTTTTGAGGCTGGGAACCCTAGATTTAACTTTATACAGAAGAATGATGAATTATGAATTATATATATGGGCATTTATACTTTATAAATATCTGCCTTTTACCAATGCCCTGGCGTTTTATACCAGAAAATCTGAGAATCAGTGCACCATGGAATTCTGCAGTATCACAAAGATACAAGAATATTAATTATTTAATTAAATAAAAATAAAATAATAATAATAATAAATCAGTGAACTGCTATGTAACTATGGATCTGTATAAACAGGAACTAGTATTAATAATTTTTATTTTTAAAAAAACCTATAGAACTGGTGCATAAATATGGATCTCTGTAAACAGGAGATAATATTAACTGTTAATTAAATGAGGACTGGCACCATACATAAGAGCTAATTTTTATTGTTTATTTAAAAAAGATAAATCTACATATTGGTACCCACGTAGGGATCCACTCAAATATGGTATTTACATGTATCAGTGAATGTCTGACAACACTGATTCCCTGCAATCTGAATTACTGGCTTGGTATGACTCACAGAGGACTGGAAGACTTGTCACAGGATGGCTTCAGTTTATTACACTGTAAAACTGCTTCACAGCATGAGTCACTTGTTAATCATAGATTTTAACATGAATATTTAAAATTTCGGGGGAGGGGGGGACAGTTTTTGGTGGAGGTTGTGTTTAAATGTCAGCTGTGTATTTATGTATGACAGAGGGCAAAGATGGAGTGGATAAAATATAATAATTGTGAGTATGTAACAAGAAAAGGAAAACAGACAGACAGACAGACAGATAGAGATAGAGATGAAATATTAAATATAATAATGTATGGAGAGAGAGAGAGAGAGAGACACACACACACACACACACACAGACCAGTCCATAATATAAAAAATTATATCTACACCAACATCTTGCATCTTTTATTATTATAAACTAAGTCTTTTTTTATAAATAATTTTAAAAAGATAAATTTGTAACATTTCAAATTTATCTGGTCCACAGTGAACACAAAAAAAAAAATAATAATAAAATAAACAAATAAATAAATAAGTAAGTAAATGAATAATTAAATAAGCAACAAAATTAATTTTAAAAAATCTTTAAAAAACCCCGATATTACAGAAGTATTATATACTAATAAAAGACAAAGTAATAAAATCAAAAGACTTCATTGTCAAAAGGTTCATTAGTAATATAGATACCAAGTCCAGAAATTAAAAAAAAGAATGAAACATGCTTCATTATTATTAGTATTATATACAAACCCAGACTAAAACAAAAAACCCACCAAAAAAAAAAAAAAAAAAAAAAAAATTAAAATTAGTCTTAAAGGTGCATTATTATTATATATCAAGTACAGAACAAAAATTAAAAAAATAAAATAAAATATATTTCACTGTTAATGGTACATTTGTATTAATTACCAAGTTCCCAAAGAAAGAAAAAAAGAAAAAACAGAAAAGAAAATTGTCTATTAAAGGGACATGCACATGAAATGTTTACTGCTCTGTTATTAACAGGTCAGAGGAGACAGAAAGTCATTTCTTTGTTCTCATTGTTCACTCACTGCAAGTGATGCATTCTATAAAATCTCTGGGGATACTTTTTTAATTCTCTTTCACCCCCCCCCAGTGTGCATTTGGGTCCTGCAGTTAAAAGTCCACCACGTTATAATAGTTTTTCAGACTGATAGGTACCAATACCACTATTTTTTTTTTAATCTCAGAAAGAAATAAACCCAAAAAACAACAAAGCATGTTAAAAACAGACTTAACTAAGAGTATTTCCTTTGAGACCTGTCTTGTCAGGTTTGAGTTGACTCAAAGCTGTGAAAGTACTCATTAGATTTGAGCCTGACTGGAGGCTTGTTAAATTATTCAGCATCTGTGGCTTGAAAAAGAAGATTTGTCTTAGTGATAGTGAAAGATTCTCTGTTTGAAGTCAGGATTGTAATTAATAAATGTGTTAAGTTGTGCTGTGTGTGTGTGTGTGTGTGTGTGTGTGTGTGTGTGTGTGTGTGTTTGTGTGTTTGTGTGTGTGGGTGGGTGATTATATTTGATTACATCATTTTATTTGAATCTGTGTAGGAAACAGACTGTTTATGTATGTGTATTCGTGTGTATCTGTTTGCTTCTGTTTTCTACTACTGTTATTGTAATTATCATCATTATCATTAGCATAATCATTATTATTATTATTATTATTATTATTATTATCATCACTGTTACTATTATTACTACCTTTATTACTATTATTATTATTATTATTATTATTTATTTATTATGATTATTGTTGTTGTTGTTGTTGGTGTTGTTGTTATGTTGTTGCATATTTTTGTTTGTTTCTGATTTCATTATTTATTTTTCATTTAATTCCATATACTATACACCAAACCAGATATTACTCAAACAAGTAATCTTACAAAAATTTAATTAATTCATTTATTATTATTATTTATTTATTTATTTATTTATTTATTTTTTTTTTTCCAGGTTCTGATTCTAACACTGACAGAGACATCACATTTGAAAACTCCAACAGGAGCATCGGCATCATAGTGACCTCAGGGCCGATGACGTTACTCGTCGTTGTTTTATTCAGTGTAGTTAGGACTTGGATTTTTCATTGATGATAGAGATTTCACAACAACTAACTACACCTTTACAAGCTAATCCATCCATATTTTTCTCTCTTTTTCTTTTTTTTTTTTTTTTTTTGAAAATTATTATTATTATTATTATTATTATTATTATTTTTATTTTATTTTTTTATTATTGTATACCGGTTGCCATGGTAACGACACGACGTCCTCCTCCGTTTCTACCCGTGGTAGGTTTTTTTTCACGGTCAGTGAAGCAGAAGAAACATTTTGGTCATTTGTCACACGTAGAATCATTTAATTTGTTTTTTTTAAATTTACACACACACACATAATTAGAGCAAGGGTTTATTTTTGAAAATAATGTATTATTATTATTATTATTATTATTATTATTTCTATTACATAAAGATTTTTAACTTATACTTTGAAAGAAAATTTGAAGTTTAAGGGCAACAAAAACAGCATTAGAAAAAATTACACTGAGACAAAATAAAAATTAATAATAATAATAATAATAATAAAAAATTAAAACTCTAAGTAATTAAGTAATTGTTTCAACTTACATTAAAATAATAATAATAATAATAATAATAATCATAATCATAATCATAATAATAATAATAATAATAATAATAAATTTTTAAAAACAAATTAAAATAAATTTTAAACATTTATAAAAATAAAAATAATAGAAACCAGCAAAATTTTTATCTCAAAAATCAAATATTAAACATATGGATTCAATTTTGTAAATGGTGATTTGAAAACAAAAAATTCTGATGGACTGTTTAATAAACATACTGAATTAAAGGAGATCACATAGAAAATAATTAAGAATCCTGGACTGGTTGGCTTTGAGGATACTAAAGGATATTTTGACATTAAGGAGTTGTTGAAGACATTAGGGATTGAAAATTATGGATGTGTTGGAATTAAGGAGTTTAGAATCCTATTTTCAGGATTAGATGTTTAAAACATCTGCAGACTTATAATGGTTGCAGATGTAAGGATAAGAATATCAGCTGGATGCAAGGATGCAGTGCTTGTGGATTATAGAAAATGCTGGAACAGAAGCTCAAAGGAAAGTTAACAAATTTAAGGAATATTGTGAAAATCTGAATTTAAGGATTGAAAGAAAAGCTGGATTTGCAGAGAAGAAAAGCTGAATTTAAGGATTATAGAAATGGTGAATGTAAAGATTATTAAAAAAATGGAAGGATTTGCAGGAAAGCTGAATTGAAGGAATAGAACAGCACTGGTTTTAAAGGATATCACTGAATGGTTTGGTATGGAAAAACAAACACTTCTGTTGTGTACAAAATGTGATACAGACTAAAACGAAAACAAGATTTCAGTAAGTTTACTGAAAAATGATTGGTATACAGCCAAACAAGATTTACAAATCATTTAGACTGAAACAAAATAATAATAAACATTAATCTGAATGTCTTTGATGACTGAATGCATTTTGAATCCAAATTATTTTTTGTTATTGAATTTATTCAGCTTGCTTCATTATTTGTTTTATTTATTTTTAATTATTTTATTTACTATTATCACTATTTTGTTTTTATTTTATTTTATAATTTGTGTTTTTTTTTCAGTTATTTTCTGCTTATTAACCTTAGAGTTGCTAATAACTAAGTCTTATAAGCATTTTTATTCAAAGATATTACCACTTTTCTCTTTTCTCTTTGTATATAGTTTATAATTTTGTTTTCTGGTGTATTATTATTATTTTAAAAATATGTATCAAGCAAGTTTAACTTTGTCTTGCTTCAGCTATCAATTATATTTTATCTGAAGAATTAAAAAAAACCTTCAGGTATTGTTTTATACACTTGTATGAACATACACTTGTACAAAGATGCAGAACTCTACTGATTAAACATGGTCACATAGATTTTAATACAATGCAAATTTTCTGTTTCATTTTTGTGCTTTTTAGGCATTTATGTTAGTAAAAAGCTTGTTATTTTACTTATTTTTAATATATATTGTTAATGAAAATTATGTTAATTTTGTTTTGTTTTTTAATTAAAAAAATTAAATACGTACTTGATATATTATTCTAATTTTATTTAATTTTTAAAATTATTATTGTTATTATTGTTATTATTATTTATTTTGTTTTATTATTTTTTTTTAAACTTTATAAAAAACTTTTTTTTTTTTTTTTTTTTTTCAGTTTTGTAAAAATCTTCATATTACTATTATTTTTGCATGCTGCAATTGCTTGGCTATATGTATAAAATTTTATTTTTAAAAAATAATAGTAATAATATTTACTTAATGAATTATATGAAAGTATAAAACTGGATACCAAATACCTCGTGTTTAGATGACTTTTAACTATTTTGATAAGCCTTTTTCTTTAAATTTATATTTTCATTTATAGGCATAAATAAATATATAATTTGGTAAAATGAAAAAAATGTGTGTTTTTTTTTTATACAATAAATTTTTAAATTTTAAAACAGAAATCTTGATAAAACATGATTTTAACAAACCACTAGACAACAGAAAAATCAAAACTTTTACTGTAGCTCATTTCTTAATTTTATTTAATTAAAATATATATTTAGTTATTTATATATTTCACTGCCTTTTAATGGCAGCCATAATGACAACCTGTGTTATTCCCACCTTTATTAGACTGATTAATAAATCATTATATAAAATTATTATTATCATTATTATTATTATTATTATCATTATTATTATTATTATTATTATTATTATTATTATTATTATTATTATTATTATTTTAATTAAATAATTTAAATTGTGGAACTTAACAAAGGGAAACAACTCTCAGTGGCTGATTTACATCTGATTACATTTAAGTCCCTTGATATAGGGAAGCATTTAGTGTCTCCTTTTAATAAATCTGAAAATAAAGTGTCCTTTTCAGAGTGAAAGTGTCCTTTTTGTATCTGAAATTTTTAATACAAAACTGAAGTAAAAACTTCTTAAAAAAAAATAATCCTTTACCTCATTTCAAGATATTGAAATTTTTTTTTTTTTTTTTTTTTTTTTTGCAAATAGAAGTTCATTTGTTTTTGTAATTTACTTTTTTCTCAACATCAAAACATTTAGCCATTTGTCAACCTACAGCTGTTGTCACTATTGTGATTATTTAGTCACTGTTGTGATAGTTTTGTCACTATTGTGATTTTCCAGCACAGTTATTATGGCTGTCCAAAGTGTCACAATTAATGATTGTTTTTTACAAAGAATATATTACATTTATTTTTAATGTATCTTTTTTCTTTCCACGAAATTTTGTTTTTTAATTATTAATTTTTTTTTAAATTACACATTTTATTTAATCTTCCAGCAATATTTTTTTAAAGCCTGTTTTTTTAAGAGTATTTTAGAATGACTAATCCATTTTGTTAACATCTACTACTTAATATAAAAATAAAAAAACCCGTAGTAAACAATATATATTGTGAGACCTATATAATGTCCTACATATTTTCATAATCATTTTTTTTTTTTTTTTTTTTTTTTAAATTTCATTTTTCAGACATTTTCCATTTTCATTTATCATAATTTATGATTAGGAATAATAAATACAGAAGACATACTTACACCAAAACCAAGAAAAAAATTTAAAAATGTATTTATTTTACCTTTTGGTGAAATCAAATTAATAATAAATTTAATTAAAAATATTATTATTATTATTATTATTATTATTATTATTATTATAAAATAAGTAATACTGTATTTTAGTATAAAATTTATAATGGATTTTTATTTACAAACAGTACCAGACTTTTGCTTTCTCTTTTAATCATTGCATTTTAATTATATACAGTTATTTATTATGGTCAATATTATATTTTTAATATGAAAAACACTGTATTTTAATATTAAAAGGAATGAAATTTGGAGGATTTGTATTTATTTATCTTTATTTTCATTTTTATTGTTTTTCTATAATAATTTACAGTGAATTTTAATTTCAGAGCAGTAGTTGATTTTATGTTTTAAACACTAAAAAGCTTTTTATTATTACTTGTATTACAGAGTCTGAAAGCAAATGAAAATAATATGAGAGTTTTCTGTCTGTTGCCAGGGGTAACTGCATCTTAACTTAAAGGGGAGGGGTGCAGGGCAATGTAGGGAATATATTTGTTACTGGTTTATTATTATTATATTTTTTTTTTTAGATATTACTAATTGTAGACTGCTGCATTCAAATCAAGGACCATTGTAAAATTTACAAGTGCTATGAAAATAAACATGGCCAGAATATTTTGTCACTGTTTTGTGCAGCATGTTATCCTCTTCTTTTTTTTTCTGTTGATTTCCATGAAATTTTTAATCATTAATATATTGTGTATTTGTAAAGTGTTGTTTGTGTACAAGAAAGAAGGTCAGACAACCATTTTTTTTTTTCAACCACTAGAGCAAAATTTTGAATTCACCAGAAGTTTTCAGTGGTCTTTTCAATAAGGAATGTTACAGTAATTTATTATTATTATTATTAATAAAATTAATTAAAGATTTAATTATTTAATTTATCAAAAATCCAAGCTTGAAAGTAAAGTTTCAGTTATGTGAACTGACATAAAAAAAATGATAATAATAATAATTTTAAAATTAAAGTTTATTTTGATATTTTATGGTCTGGATATTATAAAGTTTTAGAAACTTTATTTTATTTATTTTAAAAAGTAAGAATTTTGGAAATAATACTAAAGAACTTATTGTATTTTTGAAGCTTGTCTTTCTAAACTAAATGCAAAATCATTGTTTGCATCTAGGGTATAAAAAAATATATATATACATATTATTAAAATAAAAGAAAAAATAATTCAACTATTATTGAAGGAAAGTAACTCTTGATACTGAAAGCAATTTAAGTTATTTCCCTTGAATTTCTCCAATAATAAATATATTGTTACTTTTTCTGATAAAAATTTTAAGCTCTCTTTAATTCAAAAAAATTTAAATCATTGTTTTAGAAAATACTGAGCAAGAATTAAAAAATGTTTACCCTTTTTAAGTATTTATTTAGAGTTATAAAGTAATATTTATGTAAATTTAATGGTTAATTTGAGAACACACTAAGATTTTACGTCATAGTAAATATAACCAGAATGAATTTACTAAATTTCAGCTACATTTTTTGTTTTTGATAATTTAACATGTATGTTTGCATTTCTCACTTTCTTTGTTCAAATGTGAACATATTTCAAGTATTCCATGTGATTTATTTTCATCCTGTTCTGAGAAAAAAAAGGAAAAAATAAAAAAAGGTTGTCTGACCTTTTCATTTATTTTGTCTGGTGTTAAAATTTATTTGTGATATTTTTTCTCATTTCATAATTAATTTGTTGTCATGGAGATCATCAGTATCGTTGTCTTGTTCATTTCTTTTAGTGTACAACACTAATATTTCTTTTATTTCTTTTTTAATGTAAAAATAGTAAATTATTCTTAATAATGCTCTGAAGTTCTTTATTATTATTATTATTATTATTTATTATTATTATTATTATTATTATTATTATACAAAGCTGTTTCCAATGAATTTTTTTGAAACCTTTTATGTTTATTTTCAAAATACAATAAATAATTTGGGCAGTTTATTACTAATTTTATATATAATTTTTGTTTTGCCTTTCCAAAAACAGATGCAAATTTATATTATAACTATTTCGATAGGCGTTTAAATATTTTATAATTCTTCAAAAACATTCTAAATGTGTTCAGTTATATATATTTTCCTGTCTGTTGTCACTTTTGAATATATTATATCTTCAGTGTCTCCACCTATAATCTATCAGTATGTCTGTCTGTCTGTCTGTCTTGCATTTTAATATTCTACAAGTAGCTAAACTAGACACAATGTTACTGTGTATTAAATTCTTGTTTAATCTAAATGTAATGTTGTAATGTAAATAGGTATAAATATATCTGTAAATACTATATGCTTCTGAAGCAGTTATTTCCCTTGCTTTGTGCTCTTCGACTTTGTATTGGAACTCCATGATGCAGAGATTGTTTGTTTTTTTTAATGGGAAAGGAAAAGATAATGTTACTGTACATTGCACGAATATGACTCTTTTTATATTATTATTATTTTTATTTTTATTTATTTTATATATATATATATAGTAGAGTCTTAAATAGTTTTTGGGGAGATATTTTATTTCAAATTTCAAGAAAATTTCACAACAGCAACAACAGTTGTTTATTTTGTCAACAGCACAAAACTTGTCTGAGATGGAGTAACCATAGCAACAGATTAACAATTTAAATTTGATTTTTCTCATTCACCTTGTAAAAATGACCTTACCTGTATAAATATTTACTTACCTGTCTAAATGTTCATTTACCTGTAAAAATGTCACTTATCTGTTTGAATGTTTACTAAACCAGGTATTCACTCACTTGTATTCATAGAATTAACCTGTCTAAATATGTATCTGCTACCTTGAAATGTTCACCTACATGTACAAATGTTTTATTTACCTTTCTGAATGTTAACTTACCTTTATGTCATCTGTTATGTTCATCATTTTTGTCCTGTTTATTTGTTTGTTTGTTTCAAAGAAAACATTTTTTATTATTTTTTTTAAATGTTTTATTTAATGCTGTACAAAATTACTGCTTCTAAATATGAGTTTAATTTTAAAAATTTTAATTATTATTATTATTATTATTATTATTATTATTATTATTATTATTATTATTATTATTTTGGTGTATGTTTTAGTCTCTGTGTGTTATAACATGTATATCTTATTTGTACAAAATCTTGTTTCAATGATATATGCAGTTTTATTTAACCAATTACGTCTTTAAAAAACAAAAAAAGTTGAAAATACATGTACCATTCATCATTAAACTTGAAATAGATAACAAAAATGAATTGTTGTTTGTTGTTATTTTATTTGTTTTTGTTTTGTTTTATTCATTTATTTATTTATTCATTTATTTATTTATTTATTTATTTATTTATTTATTTATTTTATTTTATTTTATTTTATTTTATTTTATTTTCATCATTTCATTTCATTTTATTTATTATTCTGGTTCAGGCTGTACTGCTTAATTCATAATTAGGAAAGTTATTAGTTGCGAAAGTAGTAACAAATTTTGGGTTTGAGGGAGGGAAAAAAAAAGTTAAAAAATAGGCCATAGATGCCACTAGTCTGTATATCTGTATATGTATCCAAAGAAGGCCAACCCTATTTAGAAAGAATATATAAAATTCACAAGATGGCTGAAACACTTGCACTGAAATAGATTATTATTCCAAACAGGTTGTATCTCCTAGGTAAACAGAGTAATGTATAATTTGATGTATATACTGAAATTCATTGATATGCATTGTTATCCACAAAGGCTGTATCTCACTGGTAGACATCAAGCATGTATTGATGTATATACTGAAACACATTGATGTATATTATTATTCATCGAGACTGTATCTCATTGGTAGACCACATCAGGTATTGTTTGATGTATATACTGAAACACATTGATGTATATTATTATTCATCGAGACTGTATCTCACTGGTAGACATCAAGTAGATATTGACGTATGTACTGAAACACATTTGTGTATATTATTATCCATCGAGACTAGACCACATCAGGTATTGTTTTATGTATATACTGAAACATTAACACCGATGTATATTATTATCCAAATAGACTAATTCCAGTTCCACCTGGTACTCAACAACTGTTTATCAGTAGCTATATTTTTTAGTCAGCTGGAAGATTCATGTAAAATATCCCTTGCTGTTGATTAAGAAGCATACAGCCAGTAAAAGATTTAATTTAACATTGTTACTAGTAACCAGTTCATATATCTGTTAAATGGTGAAAAATTCAAGAATATATAATCTTCTAATTCAGAAGCTGTTTTCAGTTGAGAGATCCTTTACTTAATTATTAATAGAGAACATTATAAATCTTTAACAACTAATAAAAGTTATAAATAATGTCCAGTGAAGACAGTGAAAGGAAGGTATATTGTAGACTGTTGCTTTCAAATCAAGGACCATTGTAAAATTTACAAGTGCTATGAAAATAAACATGGCCAGAATATTTTGTCACTGTTTTGTGCAGCATGTTATCCTTATTTTTCTATTGAGTTCCATGACATTTTTAATAATATATTGTGTATTTATAGTCTTGTTGATGTAGGTCAAACAACCATTCACATACATTTTTTAGATCATGTTAAAAATCTGTAAACATTCCATCATTTATCTGGATAATTTTTGCCAGTTTAGGGCAAGATATGTCAGGCCTTGATTTTAAAAATACCAAAATTCAAATCCTAGAATTTCCCAAATGTAAAAATCTCTCATATAATTAATAACTAGAGGTTATAATCATGCTTGGAGCTGTTACAGAATAAGTATTGGTTTCACTTGCACTTGAAAATGAATTTGTGTCAATACCTTTTCACTAGCTCAGTGCAATGTCACATGTAAACAGAATCCAAGATTTTTATTTCCAATAATTAAATTAAAAAATAAGTTAGTTTGAATTTGTTCATTATATGTATGTTTTACTGTGTCAGTGCATCTGCTCAATCACAGAAAACTGCTAGATTTTATTTAAAAATTTAACTGTCCAGGTATCTCATCAAGGTATAATAAAGACATCAAACAAGAACAAAGACAAAACAGATTATAAAAATCTTTTATTTCAAATTCAACATAATTATATTCAGCTGTACAATGTAACTAATGGAAAACACTGAAATGTTGTTTGTAATTTCTAATTAACCTTTTGAGTTGTAATGTTGACAAATACTTTTTTATTTATTCTTCAGTTTGAAATATCTATTAACCTTAGCTAATAATATAGCATGACAATAACAGGCTGGCAATTCCTTTATTATTAAAATATTTCTTCTTTTTTTTTGTTTTCACTGGAAAAAATCTAAAGCACAAACAGATCATTGATTTACAGTCTCATGTGATTTTTTTTGTCACTATTATTTGTTTCCCTAAATAACAATATATTACATAAAGTTAAAATATTCATATCAAAATTAAAATTTCCATTAAAAATACTTTCTTCTTTTACATTTGTTACTCTTTATCTTGACAAATTAGTCTGAGGTCTGGTCTGCAGAGAATGCTTTTTTTCGTTAGTTTTTTTAAATGCATTATTCTTTATTTTGTTGACAAATATTTATGGTCAGGTAAGCTCAGCAGAGTGATTAAAATCTGCATTAGAAATTATTTCTTCTTTTCTTTCTTTCTTCTTTTAAATGAAGGTGATTCTTGTTCTGGCTTGGTTCACCTGCCACACGTTTAATTCTTCATATTCTTCAATACAAGCATCCACGTGGTCGGGCTTGAACCCCTTCGATGTGCACTGTTCCATGACGTCATTTATCTTCACGGATTTAGCTCCCTTGTCTGGGGCCATGTCCCGAACAATGGCAAAAATCTGGTCAGTGAAGTTCTGTGTTCTGTAAATATATATACAATTTTTCTTTAAATTAATGTTTATTTTATTTTACATTTATTTAATGTAAAATTACTTGAAATTCAAGATAAATATGTTAATAAAATTGTTTAATATAAAATAAATATATATAAGTGAAATTTTTTTTTTTTATAAGTCTTTATTTAAATGCACTTAAGTAAAAATTATTTTTATCACTTTCAATAACTTAAGAAATGATGTACCAAACACAAAATAATAAATTAACATAAATATAATTAAGCGAAATCACAAACCGTTTGTTCACGTCATGATGAGCGTTCAGTGAATCTTTGGACATCTCAGTCAGCCTCATTGCTTCATTGACATCTTCTTTTTCAACAACATCGGCTAAACGAAGTCGTGCCTGAAACACAACAGACTAATATTAATACTTGACCCTTAACAGAATTTTAGTAAATAAAATGTCTCCAATATGTATGCTGAAAGCATGTGGTAAAAAATTAAGTTTTATTTAAACACAGACATAGACATATATAAAAAATAAAGTTAAAGAAAAGAAAAAAAAGTACAGTACAGTAAAGTAAAATAAAATAAAATTTAACCTTCATGAGTATTTATGATTGTTCAAGACTGTTTTGAGGGATTTTCCACCAGTGACTTAGTTCTAGAAATTAACTGTGGTCTGCGTTACATGAGACCAAGCATCAGGGGACAACTTAGGTGTTTTGACGACATAGATTAGACAAAGTAGGGATATTTTATTGGAAATAACATTACAAAAAATCAGGACTTTTGCTAAAGTGACGACTTACTATATTTCCAATTTTTATTAATTATACTTATTTACTATTATTTCAATTATAATTTTTCATGGGGGAAAGGCAAAGTATTAAGACTGAGTTTTTAAAAACATATATTAACCGTTGTAACAATTTTACTGATTCTGCAATAATGATATGAAAAATGAAAAAGAATTACTTGAAAAACCCTATTATTTCTGCATCAACAAAAATATAAAAATTAATCAAATCTAACACATAAATAACAGTGACAAGGTCTCTAAAATATAAATATAACCTAATTTTTTTTTATCAGTTTTGCCCCCCCAAAAAAGAAGAAATAATGACAATGGTAAATATAAATATACTCAAAAAAGAATCAATATTGCAATAATAAAGAAGAAGAGAGAGGAGAAAAAAACAACCCAAAACACCTCTGCAATATAACCATCAGTTATAAAAATTAAAAATAAATGTACCCTAGAAGAATGAGAAATTTTTCTGCAATAAAAGGGAAATTTGTTTAAAAGTAACGACAGTCATAAAAATACGTATGCCCAAAAAGGACCCACCAGTGCAGTAGCCAATCGGAGAATGGCTAGCAGAGTTCGAGCGCTGGTGAAGGTCATGTCCTTACTGTTTCTGGCCTCCTTCCTCATTTCCACATAGGCTCCTGTGATGTACTCTGCCAGACTCTCAGGTACAGCAGGACACTTCTTCTTACACAAAGCAATGTATCGTCTGTAACCAGGACAAAAAATAAAATTACACACATGTATGAAAGATCGTATTCAAATTGTAAGTTTATAAATAAATACCCGAAAAGTTAGGTAAAATGGAAAAAAAAAAGAAAAACAAAAGAAAAGAAAGAGGAACAGTTGCTTTAGAAAAATAAACTTACATCTTAAATTCACTGCAAATGATATTAAGATGTAATTAAAAATAAATCACAGAAAAGTGTAATATAAAAAGATTCAGTTGACTGTAATAATAATAATAATAATGGAGCTATACTAACTAATAATAACAATAACAACAAACCTCATAACTTTCATTTCTAGAGGAACAAACTGCAGTGGTGGATGAATATTGTGCTGGTGGACATAAGTAATATGCTGTGCCAACCTGTAAACAAAATGTAAATAAATGAACAAATAAACAATAGAAACACACACATCTTTAATAAGATCTAAATGATCATACATTGTAATACTGGCTCTTTATCTGAACTGCCTTGGAGCAGAAGTGTTTCATATTTTGGAATCAAAGATAGCTTTGACAATAGGATTTAAGAATCTAAAATTATATTTCATATGCAATCTGTAGATAATCAGAAAACATTTTTATATATTTTAAACAACAAAATAAAGATTGTGTACGGTAAAACATCTGAAAACTATATCATTTCTTTGGGCTGTGAATTTTTTTTTATTGATTCTTAAGCTTTTTTTATTTCAGAATTTTTAACAAGGGATTGTTAAACTGAATATTCTACTAGCAAACTTGCTGTCTCTTTTTCATTCTCAAACAAAACAATAATTATTGTATAAATATAAAAAAAATAAAAACACAGACCTAAGGTCATTGTCGCGGTCAGGTTTGTCCTGCAATAGCCACAGCAGGTCAAATCTGGACAAGAGAGCAGCTGGCAACTGAATGTTTTGTTCTATTGACTTCTTTGGGTTGTATCGGCCATAAGCTGGATTTGCAGCTGCTAAGATAGAAACCCTGGCATTGAGACTTGTCATAATTCCTGCCTGTTAAAAAAAACCAAATAAGCATATACAAAATGTTTTTATAGTTACAAACTGAGAACATTTTTCTTATTGTAATTTCAAACTGAATAAGGTATAAATTTACATATTTAATATTTCTCCCAAATAACACTACATTATAAAGGATTTTACTTTTAAATTGCTGATTATATATTTTTGTGTTTTATGCAATAACTTTACAAAAAGGAGACTTGGATGTGGGAGCGGGAGAGAGAAAGACAGTTGGACAGACAGAAAGACAGAGAGATAGAAAAAAGAGATGGACCAATTGGAGAGGGCAACAGAATAGGAATCAAAGACATAGACAACTCAGAGAGAGAGAAAAAGAGAGACACCGACAAACCTTTGCAATGGAGATGGTCTGCTGCTCCATCACTTCATGTAATAGCTGTTCTGTCCCCGTCCAACATTTTATCAAACTCGTCAATGCAGCACACACCCTGATCTGCCAGCACGAGAGCCCCACCCTCCAGGGTCATCTCCCCTGTGACAGGATCCTTCATGACAGCAGCAGTGAGACCCACCCCTGAGGATCCCCTGCCTGTTGTGTACTGACCTACATTCAAATAAGATGAAATACACAATAACAAGATATATATATATATATATATAAAAATTGACTATCTATATAAAAGATCAAAACCAATTTATTTCATTGAAAAATATAATAGAAAAATGTCCTTACCTTCAAGCAATTAAAACTACATACTGTTGGTGAAAGCATTATTTTTATGCACAGAACATATGAAAATATCTGGATAACAGTGCAGAGTTATTTCTAAAGTACATTTAAAGTGATTAACATTTATTTCTGATTTACAGAAGACTTACATCGCGGTGCCAGTCTGTCGATGTATGAAAGTAACTGAGACTTGGCCACTCCAGGATCTCCCATCAGACAAATGTTTATGTTACCTGAAAAACACAAAAAGAGTTCATTCATTTATTTTTTTGTTTGGTTACAGAAATAAATATTAATTAAAACAGATTTTTTTTTTTAAATATTAATCCTTTGGATTCATGTTCTTGTTCCCAACATAACCTAAGACCTATATGTATTCAAGTCACATGTTCCTGATTCTATAGAAATAGTGTTGACGATAACTGTAGGTAGGTGTAAAGACTTTTCCAGGTCCTGGAAATTATGTGTTCGAATTTCTGTAACTTTTCAAAACCTTGGGAAACCATGTTAATCCATTGGATTAAGTTATTAGTTCTTAACCAGCCTCAGATGACCAACTACCGTTCCTCCTCCTCCTTCTGTTCCTCCTACTACTACTACTACTACTACTACTACTACTACTACTACCACCACCACAACTACCACTATACAGTTCACTGCTGGACATACAACACTATAAATAATTACAGATCAAAGTTATACATAATATTTCTTATTGCATTGTGTATCTATCTACCTCTGATTTTCATTCCCTTAGGAGACTGATCAACTCCACCAACCAGCAACAACAACAATGCCTTTTTCACGTCCTCGTGGCCGTAGATCTCTGGAGCTATGCTGCTTGCCAGTTTTTCATAGAAGTCATCCTCTGAAAATGTATTATAAATAAATGTATTGGTTATAACACTTGCAACAGTAAAAGAATAATGGTAATAGTAATAAAAAATAAAATAAAACATATATATATTAAGAATAATTAATGCTTTTACTCGATGGACATCTATTCTTAATATAGTTTATAGTTAAATCACAGGGTAGTTATAAGATGTTTATTTTGTGGGTTTTTTTGTTGGGTTTTTTTTTTTTGCATTATATATTAAAAGACTGTGGGGATAAATGTGCGTTTGTATGCATAAACAGAATAACTTTAATTATATACTGACAATACATATAAACTTTATTAATGCTTTATAAATTTTATATTATTGCATTTATGTGTACTTCTGTATCTGAATGATTTTTAAAAAGCTGTTGTATAGTATAAACTGTATTAATTTATATATCATTAACAGTGTGCATGTGTGTTCTGTGTGCACAGTTGAATTATTTTAATTATCAGTTAACTATATATTATAAATATTAAGAGTTTAAAAACATTTACCTGCCAGTGTTTTCAGCTCTTCATCTGTTAATTCTTCGGCATCCAGTTCATCATCTTCAGTTTTGTTCATCTTCGCAATCCGCTGTGAAAATTTGCATGATAAACAATTTCAATCAGTAATCTAAATAACATATTAATAAAAAATGAAAATCACTTCAAAAATTAACTCAATCCATACTTTTAAAGCCATTTTTAATAAAATTTAAATGAAATCAATTTTTTCCACCTTAAAATTTTCATATGAAATAAACAATATTATAAACCCTTGTGACATTTATAAACAAATGTTTGTACACTGTGATAGACTAGAATACTTACATGTACATCAAGGAAAGTGTCGGACAGCAGTCCCTGACTTATCTGTTTGTAGCCTGCTTGCATGATGGGTAAAAATATCTGACAGTCATTAAGGGAACTAATTTTTAAAATACCACGTAGACATATTTTTTTTATCTTCTTTTTTTCGCAATTTATAAGCTATCACCAATGATTGTGATTTGTAAGACAAAATTATACAGATAGAATAAATCTGAAAATCTAAAATAATAATAATAGTATTAAAATGAATCAAGCTGTTTTCACAAACTTCAATACAACAAAGGTCATTTTACTCTTGAAGGTATGTTTCAAGGTTTTAGGCACAAGAGAGTTTGGCAGGTTCAAGTTCGAATGTACTGCCACATTCAAAGAAAACTTTCTAAATTTAGCATATCGATAATTCGGACAATTTGTTTTGATTTAGTATGCTTTTCTTCTATATTCCAAATATAAACAAACTTTAAAACAACTAGTCAAAATATTCACACATTACAGATTATAAATTAATACTATTAAAAATTGTAAATGATTTCTGATTCTGCAGACATGTGTATCTGCAACACAGGTTTCAAGATTTTACTGTACTAAAATCAAATAATAACAATAACAATCATAACAGTAATAATAATAATAAAAATAAGAAGAAGAAAAAAACCACTACTACTACTGCTAATAATAATTTTAAACTTTTAAAAAAAATGCTTAAAGAAGCAAAAAAAAACTAAAATTAATTTAACATGGATAAGAAAATATTTGGTTTTATGATATTATTTACTGTTTTATAAATACTCAAGTTACATCAGACAGTTTTGAAGGATACTCCTGTGGCACTGATGTGGTCTCCAGGCTGGGCTAACCGGGTGGTTTCTCCACGGCAATACAGGGACATGCTCCGAGGAATGTTTCCAACTGGAACTTGATCACTCTGAGAATAAATCACACAGGTCAAGCGACTATTAAGTGTGTATATTTTTAAATTAACATTAGTGAATTAACACTGTTGTGTAAGTCTAATAACAAAAAGGTATGCCTATTATTAATAACTGGGAAATCAAAAACTCTAATAAGAACAATCACATCATTATTATGTATTTTTCACATTTTCTTCAGACTCTTACACTTTATACTGGAAATAATTTGTTTTAAAATAATAAATAAATAAAAACAATAATAATAAAAAATAACATAATTATGCTTATGTTTTTGTTATTTGTTTCTGAGATTTTCCCTCTTTTTTCTTGGAGTACCCTTTTTATGTATCATTCAAAAAGTTATTATTTTTTTTAATTATTCATGTTTAATACACCACAACAGTTTTCTTCCATTAAAGACTTCTTTACAGAGATTTCACTTGTTAAATACTAACATGTTCTTGTATTTTAACTTCCTGAAACTTGATGAACTTTGACCCCCGGGTCTGCAGATACAGTCGGCCTCCGGATCTGTTTGTCGTACATTCCTGACTTGGACACAACAGCAGTGGCATAAACGACGGAGAAGAAATCTGTGACATATTTTAAAAAATAATAATTAATAATACTGCTGAAAAATAACACACTGTAAAATTTTATCTACAGTGGATTTAATTTTACATCCAAATTCTGGTCATAAAATGAACTTATTTTAAATTTTCTCTGTCATCTTTTCATTTTCTTTATTATCAGTTTCAGAAAACTGGTCAGATTAGCAAATGAATCATTTTTGTTGAAATGTGTACAAGATCTTCTTTTCCTTCTGATTATTATAATTCTTAAAACTTTCTATAGAACAAAAAGTTGTTGAAAAAGGAACTAAAATGTAAACAAATTTTAAAAAATTAAACATTAATTAAAACCTTATTCAGATAAAATTTTGGTTACAGCTGTTTTTTTTCAACAAGACTGAGGAAAAAATAATTTTTAAAAAAAAGAAAAAAAGCTTTACTCACCGGTTGATAAGTTTCATTGCCACACACATCACATGTGTATGTGGCAACAATCAGCATCGGTTTCACCTCTGTTGCCCGTGTAACAATGCCCTTAACACAAACAAGATGTCCAATACTTTCAGCCTTCACTTCTCGAATAGCTACATGTTTTTGATGACTTGGTGCTTTGAAGTAAACTTCACTGAAATAATAAAAATAAATAAATAAAAATCTCTATTCAAAAATGAAATGACGCTTCACAAAAAAAGCATAAAGATATTTCAGAGATTTGGGATAAGAAGAACATGGAGTAATAACATAAGGCTGTGTTTCCCTCTTCATTGAAAATTATAGTTTTTATCTTTTGCATGTTTTAATATTAAATGGTATTTGATGTGAAGCATATTTATTCAATGAGATAAGGTAAAACCACTTTCAACAAAAAATATTTTCTGTTCATTTTCCCTTAATTAGAAAAAATCTTTGTTGGAAGTGAAGAAGTTACTTTTCAAAGACCTATATCAAATACAGGTTTTGGATCCTGTATACGAAATTCCAAAATCCAAAAAGCTCTGAAACTCAGCAGCAGAAATGGTAATATCTTACAATTGTTTTTAACACATACAAACCGTATTCCATGCACAAAATTATTAAAAACATTATTTAAAAAATCCTGCAGATTATCCTGTAAGCGGCATATGAAAAATAAACGGAATTCGTATTTATATGCAGATTTTATTCTCCTTATATTCCAAAATCCAAGACAGTTCAATCCCAAGCATTTCATATAATAATGGATGTTCAACTTATATGGAATGAACAGAAGAAACAAAATCATCTAAAAATCAAATAGCTGCTGTTCTTTGTATTAAACAAATTTAAGTACAAACAGAGCTCAGTGGCTGATCTATGCACTCACTATCGTCTCATCAACTCGGGTGGGTATCGGTTACGTGGGTCACGGGTGATCTCCTGCCCCTCTGGGTGGTTCCGCTGTTCCATCAAGAGGCGGTGCTCAATGTACACATCAAGGGAATCTTTGTTCACCACCTGAAATTACTTTCTGTCCTTTAAAATTCTCTTTTACAATAACACAAACCAAAACAAATGTATGTTTATAAACTTACTGATAAATACCTTTATAAATTAAAATTTATTTATTCATTCATTGATTCATTTATTTTATTATTATTATTTCTTTTACAAAAACAGTTTTATGTAGAGAAATGTGCAAAAATTTAAAAAAAAAAAAAAATGGGGGTGTCAACTTTCTTTATTAAATATCAGAAAGAGAAAACAAGTGCTGATTTACTTCACAGATTTGTTATTTTATTGTCATTCTTTATTAGCAAAGAAGTATATAAAATATATTTAAGTTGTTTATTTGCATTGCTAAAAGCAAATCTGGGGAAGAAACAAAACAACTGGTTATAAAAAAAAAAAAAAAAAAAAAAAAAAGAATTAAATTATTTAGTTCAATTTTTAGAACAGGCAAATTTTATAAATGTAATGAAATATATTTATTTTGAACCCGTACATTTTAAATATATTTTTATTTATTTACGACAATTTACCTCATTGACTTTGTATTCAGGTAAAAGTTCCTGGACAGCATCAGAAACCAACTTTGTATAGCGACGGGTGTTTTCCACAATGGCTTCTTCAAGTTCTGGGTCATACTCAGAGACATGGTCTAAATCAATAATAAGAGCAGTCTGCTCCCTGTGGGCAAGTTTCGTCTAAATAAAACATTTGTTAATATTTAGAAATTAATTATTTTTTAAAAATAAAATGAAAACAAACAAAAATATATCCAAGTGTATTGGTACATGTTTGTATACAAAAATTTTTTTTAAAAATTGTTAAACAATATAATAAATATTTAGATCTGTTCACTTTTATTATTATTATTATTATTATTTTTTTTAATTAAAAGCTATTATATTTTGTACATTATTAGGTATGAAGAAAAATTCAAAAATTACAAATAAAAACTACATGAAAAAATTGATGAGTTGAAAACAAGAATATAAATATTTAGAAGAATTTTTTTTTTTTTTTTAAATATTCTCTAACAATGTTTACAAATATTTAGAAGAACTATTTAAAAAAAAAAAATAAATTCTTTATCAATGTTTACAAATAATTAGAAAAAATGTGAGATCTTACAAGCTGACTTCCATAAACAAAATTTTTCTGTTTCCCTTCTCCATCAACGTAAAATTCTTTTAAAAAGGTTTGTACTTTTTCTGAAATCAATAAAATAAAAATAACAAGAAAAACTGTTTTATATAAAAACACAGAGACACCATACATTGATACAACTAGTACTAGCCAATAGTCATGATAGTGCAGCATCACAATTATCACGCAAAATTCAAGGATAAATAATAAAATAGCTAAACAAAATCAACACATAATAGTATCTGAACGGTAGGACGAGACTGTGTATTACTGAATTTAGTGTATTTTAACCTAGCCACACTTTTACCTAGCAAAATCATAAATGACATCCTGCAGTTCCCAAAGATGCCGGTTTAGTAACGGTTGTCCTGTCGTCTGTACCACAAAATGATAAATACATTTTTTAATAATATCTATAACCTAGCAAGCAGGAACAAATCATCTTCGGTTTCCTAAATTTGTCATGAATAGTTTATCGAACTTTATAATTTAAATATGTAGTTGGTTGACAAACTTGGTAAATTGTGTAATTCAGGAACTGATTGATCTTGATTGGATCATCATCATCATAATATTCATATCTAATTGTCTTCATAGTTCATGATCATAATATCAAATTCATAATGAATCAGAATGGTAAAATAAATATTTATTACAGAAATATTTCAGCTACCAGTTACAGCCTAAAATTAAAGAAACAAACCTTTTTCAACTACATAATCTCGTTTAGGCATTGTTGCAATTTTCGTTTTTGTTAAAAAGAAAGCCTTCGGAAAAGGGCGGGAAATGTACACACGTGACCGGAACTTAGCTCGTTTTAGAATCAGTCTATAACTAGTGATGGGCATCCTGAAATAAAATCACGTTTTAATAATTGGGGGATTATATTTACTTATATTCAGATAAACAAGAATATTAATAATAATAATAATAAATGAAAAGGTTACAATAACATTCTTATCGGAATTATCAGTTTTTAAAGTTTCAATTTTTCTGCTACCAAATTTAACTGACCAAACAGAACTAACATTAAAATTAGGCGTAGCTTTAATATTTTTGTTCATAAATAACAACAACAACAACAACAACAACAACAAAAAAAAAAAAAAAAAAAAAATAAAATCAAATGCCGTTTAATCAATTATATTGCTTTAAATATATTTGACATGTCAGTTTAATTAATGCATTTACTTAGTATTTAGAATGAATAAACTATTTTTTTTTAACAGCAGAATATGTAAATAATAATAATAATAATAATAATAATAATATTTCGATCCTTATTTTATCTTTAATGATTAGTACAAAAGTACAAATATAATACTACTGCTGTTAAATTTTTCAACATGAAATAAATAAATTGTGAAATACTTGTTTATTTTATTGTTGAAGAACGAAAGTTATGGCAACTTAAATGAAAACGCGTTACGAGACCCTGAAAAAATTGTAATGACGTCATTTTTGTTCTTCTTTTCTTTTTTTCTTTTTTTTTACACTTTTGATGACATTAACAGAACTGATCGTGCACCTGCTTGACTTGAACAAAAAATCTAAGAAAATCTGGCATCTGGATTCTTTTCACGTAACTAATAACTAACCAAAAGAATTAAAACAAACATAATGATACATCATCGGGTAAACATCTTACTTAATTTTTAATTATCATTTTTTTTCTTTTTCTTTTTCGTTTTTCATTTCTGCAAAAAAAAAAAAAAAAAAAAAATCTTGAACTACAATTTTCTGATTAAAAATCAGCAAAATAATTTGAAAAATATTAAAATTATTTATCATTATTCTTCCGATTGTACATTTCAAACATTTAAAGAAATTATGAATGAAAATATGTTTTAATTGTTATGAATTTAATCAAGCATATGTAAAATGAGAAAGACGCAATTAATTCATCTTTTTTTCTTTTCTATTCTTTTTTTTTTGAAATTTTTTAAAATTTCTTTTCCCCATTATATAATTTTCACAAACAAAGGGGTAAAAAAAAAGGTAAGAGAAGTCTAATAACAACGCGAGATTTTATAATAGTCGCTAGGTGGCGCCGATAACAGTCATCCTATAAATAGATCCTTTGTCGACTTGCCCACCATCTTTAATCAACAATTAAATTCAGGCACAGCGAAAAAGAATCAAGGCTTCCGTATGAGTTCTCATGATTTACATCAAAATGGAAAGGGTCTAGAGCAGCAGGTAACGTTGTATATATGAATGATTTGATGACTGATGAAATATTTGTATGCACTATATGGAATTCATTAGGGAATTTTTCGCCGGGCGAGCCTTTCATCGATTCAAAATGGCGATGCGGAAAACACGTGAGGTCGACAATAGTGACAAGTTAAATATAAATGTTATCCGAGTGTGAATCTCGGTTAAACATAGGAAGTTAAAATCGCATTAACAAGAAGTTCGTTTTTAAAATACCGATGTGCTTAATATGAAGTATAAGGTCCAGTTTGCTGCAATCATAGCATTTCTTAACAGAATTTTTTTCTTGAAAGCGTAAGAAGAAAATTTTCATTCCTGATTAACATTTTATATTTTTATTCCACAGTAATCTGGAATGAACTGAGATGTAATTGAAAGGCTATTTTTAATTATCACAGATAAAGTCGATCAATTTTTTTTTTTAACAACGTTTTTACAACAAATTACAATATTTTCGTTCATGATGATCATTAAAAACGGATCGACTTGATCAAAGCCATTATGTATTTTTTTTTGGTTTCTTACAGTCTAACTTTAATGTATTTCCTTTTTTCTTTTATTCAGTTTGCTGGTCTGGACTTGAATGGAGCCCGTGGTCGAGGTAGAGGAGACTGGAATGCCCAGTCTTACCCAAGTCAGCCACCCAACAGTGAGTTTTTAAAGTGTACTGAGGGTATCCCTAATTTGTATTACAATTTTTTTTTTTTTTTTTTTTATCCAGGGCTGGTTTAATACGGCCTGTTAGACCACCAAATGACTTCATTTTTTTTTTTTTTTTATTTTATATATATTTCCCAAGGAAAAAAATCAGCAACTTCACAAAGACAAGTCAGTTTTCATGTTAGAATCTACATATCAACAGTCTTGTTAATGTAAACTGACATACAGCAATCCATTTTGTATAATCTTTTAAAAAATGGCAAACTTTATTATTTATTTTTTTTATTATAGAAATTATGATCATATATTTAGTGAAGTTTTTTGTTTTGGCCTATACGCAAACAAAAGTTGTTTTTTGTATATTGCTACATATTAGTAATAGTTTGGTTGATTGAAAAATGACTTAAAACTACTGTTTTTGGTTGTATACAAATGCAAGAACTGATGAATATTAAATTATATTAAGGGTAAAGATGAATCTGTCCTTCAATGGCAGAAACCCTTAACTTAAATTGGTGTATTTATATCTGATATTAAAATTCATTTCAGTTGCTGGAAAACAAAATACATGAGAAAAGTTGATTGTTCTACACCAAAAAGAATAATCTTTATTCAAAATTAAATGAAAATTTTGCCAGTCTGTCTCATTTTTAACAATGTTATATTAATCATTTAACTGAATGTTACTCTAAGAAAGAAAAAGTTATTAAAGGTTTAATATTAAAATTTCAGTATGAAACATTAAACTGGATAGTTGTGTATTTGTATTGCAGCTTAGCTCATTTTTTAAAATGTTTTTTCAATGAATTGATAAAAATACATGAAATCTGTGAAAATAAGTATTTGGAAATTGAAGAATCACCATTCTTTTAATTTCATCTCTTGGTAATTGACATACATATGTATATTTTATTTTATTCCCCTCCTCCCGTTTCTGATTATGAGTACAAATCTAATGCTTTCATGGCAAGCATAGATGCTAAAGTACTTTCATAGCCTCCAGTGCAAAGATGTGTAGATTATAAAATTTAAATAAATTACAACAGCTGCAATATCAGTCTGTTAGGATTTATTTGTTTTTATATATACATTTTTTTTTTGCATCTATTATAAGAAAACTAAAAATGTTAATCTGTTTCACATTTTATCAAACAAAAACTGACTGTAAGACTTTCGTGAAAATGTACAAATAGTATTTAGGTCTTTAAATCAAAAACACTTTAACAAAACAATTTTTGCAAAACAGAAGGCATAGAAACCAAGAACAAATGTGTAAGGACACAGGTGGAACAGGTTAATTGTTAGATCTTTATTATGCAGGTGTTCTGAACACTGGCACACGTTATGTACCGCCACATATGAGAGGGCCTATGGGCGCGGCTCCACCGCCACCGATACCTTCAGGACCACCACCTCCTTTGCCACCAACACAAGGTAATTGGGGAGGTGCTGACTATAATCTTGGTGATAACCGGCCAGGTGCTGACACTGGAAACTGGGGACGCCATGGTAATAATTTAATGACTAGTGTATGTGCGTAACAGATAGATGGGGGCAGGGTAACTATGCTTAAGTCTTTTGCCAGACAGGTACAGCAGATTACTTTACAGAAATCTGTATGTCAGAAATGCTTGCTGCCTAATGAAAACTAGTTTCCAGTGACAGTCAGAAATTAGGATTTTATAACCTTTAGCTGTGCATGAATAGTTTTTGCTGTAGCGACAAAGCACTAGTGGAGACATGGTGTGTGCAGTTTTTTTTTTTTGGTTACTGAAAACTGAAGTTCAGTTTTCCAGTATTAGAGTAATACAGATTAGAATGTTTCTGCTTTGCAGATGGTTACATGGGAAGTTATTCATCCAACGCAGGTTTTCGAGGTGGTTACAGTGCTCCTCCTCCTGGGCCACAAAGTGAGATATTTATTAAATTTCTTTTAACAATCAAGTATGTAACATTCTTTACACTTGTATTTTTTGTTATTATTAAAAATTCCAAATTTAACATCAAAAACGGACGTTATGGTAATCTTAAAAATTCCTACAGTTAATTCCTAAACTCCATTTCATCTAGGAATATATTAAAAGTAGCAAAAACAACTTTTTTTTTTTAATGTGCACATGTATTGGACTGGCACAAGTACAATTTTTGTTCCCTTCCATCGATTGTTTTAAGAATATCAACTATTTTAAAATTTAAATCAAGTCCCTCAGCACTAACATGATTTCGGTTTCGCTAATTATTCAGACATTTATCTGGATTGTTTCACACTTCACTGTTGCATCATTGTTTAAGCTACCATTGGGTATTGTTTTTAAAGAATTTTCAAGTGTTTTAATCTCACTTTAAGCCATTTACTTTAAACACTTAATTACAAACACAAAATACCTGACACTGCACAAGAAAACGTTCTTGTTACGATTAACATAGGTTAATATGGTATTCTGGTTATACAGTATTTAGAATACATGTACTTGAAACATTATTACAAGTTAGATTTTGAATTTTTGTTTCTTCATCCTGTCAACAGACCCTATCTGCTCTTTAATTTCTCTATAAATAAAGGATATGTCATTTTCAGATTTGAAGAAAATGGTATTCAAATTGCTTGGATCTTGCCAGCTTATCAGGGAAACTGTTTTAATGAGGATAGGCTGTGTTTGAATATCTGAAGTCAAAATGCTTGTGACAGTTTAATAAGTGAACAAAAAGAAAAGGATTATTTAATATTTCAGTCTTGTACAATATAACTAATAAAGATGTTAGTTTTGTGGGTTTTTAAATACATTTTCAGCAGTATTTTAATTTTTAATTTTATTGTGTATGTAATGAAGGTACAAAACATTTTTTTATTTAACAGCTTTATCTTTCAGGATCTGAAATGTTTTGTTTAAATCCACTGTCATTTCAGATATGGGAGATCGAGGCTACAGCCAGTATGGCCGAGCACCTGAACAGTATGGCCGTGGTGACCAGACTGGACGAGGAATGTCTGCTCAAGGCTACAAAAGTTTTAATCAGAGACGAGGTAGTGGTGGTTTCCAGCGAGATGATAGGTGATTACATGTTTAAAAATACATAATACATAAAACTGGTGGGGTAAATTGCCCAACTAAGCCATTTAGTCTGTTGGATGTTACATATATTTGGTAGTGCTTTTTAAATAAAGAAAAAGGAAGATGGTCAGAAAATAAATGTTACATGTATTTATTATTTTAAAATAAATATATATATATATATATATATATATATATCCATTAAGCAGAGTTAATAGTATTGCTATCATTATGACCATATAATGACCCCCTGTACCTGATTTTGTGTTTGTGTTCATTCAGTCAGTAATCAAAGTATTGCATTAAGTCAGTAGTTAATAAATGGTTTGTGGTATTATTCAATGAAATTTCAGAATTGATAATCGCTGGCAAGGCGGCCGCAGTGATAGACAAGGCAGTCTGCCACCACAGCCCCCCCAGTCCAGTCGGTGGGACGTGCTCATTGAGGACAGTCGCGACGGGCGAAGGCGTGAGTGGGGACACAACCGGTGGGACAACAGATCAGATAATGAGACTTACAGCCAACGAAATGGCAACCAAGACATGCGCACTGAGGACTGGTCAGTGCCTCTACCACGAAATGAACGCTTAGAATTGTAAGTAAAATTGTATTATTAAAATTTAAAAATGTAAAAAATTCTCTGGGTATTTATTTAAAAAAATTAACCAAAATGTACCTAATGAATGCCTATTCTGATATCTTTGAGTGCTGGCCAGAACATGTTTTCTTTTACAATTAATTTTTTTGTTAGCAACATTCTTTCTTCGTAATTTTTTTTTGCTTCACGTTCCATTTTGTTTGCTTTGTTACTCAGAGAACTGTTTGGCAGTGGCAATACCGGTATCAACTTTGACAAGTATGAAGATATACCTGTGGAAGCAAGTGGAGAAAACTGTCCAGCTAATATAGAAAGTGTAAGTTATTTCTAGATTTCATTCCTTCCATACAGGAACCACATTAACATTGGTAATATATTGATTGCACCTACTGACCATTAGATAATTGTTTTGTTGTAATAGCCATAAATATTCATTAATTACTCTTCATGACTAGAAATGCAGATTGCCTAAATTTTCTTAGGTAGAAATAATTTTGTTCCAAGGTAATAACATTTTCACATAATAAAATAGCATTGTTTCCCTTTTTTCTTAATCTTTGTAAAAAATTAACAAAAAAAACCCAAATATTCTGAATTCTTAAACATCAGTCTGTTCAGCAAGGGAATTACTAACCAATTTTTCTTCAGTTTGAAGATGCCTGTCTAGGGGAGATCATAAGGAACAATATAGCTCTGAGCAAGTATACAAAGCCTACTCCAGTACAGAAGTATGCTATCCCTATCGTCTGTGGAAAGCGTGACCTTATGGCTTGTGCCCAAACTGGCTCTGGAAAGACTGCAGCTTTCCTGGTGCCTATACTGAATCAGATATTTGAGCATGGTCCTGGGGAGATTCCAACACAGGTAAGTGAAAAAATATAAATAGATATTTGTAATAAATAATGGATGGTTTTCAGAATGCAGTATGAACAGTATTAAAATGTTAGTTTTATAGTAAGAACATTCTGGTTAAATCTGGATGGGATTTTTTCTAAGCATTCAAAAATATGTGAATGCTGGATTGGAACTAAAATGAGTAAATCTTGTACTGTTAGTGTTCATGCAGGTGGATATTAACATATAATAGTCTGTTTTTCCAAACTAAACAAGTCTAAATGATAAATTATTCATTAAATTTGTTAATGTCGATAATACAAGTACAATCTGCTGAAATTGATTTTTGGATTGTTTTCATCACTTTTAAACTATTTGTAGAGTGGATCAGGTAGACAGACCAGCAGACGAAAGCAGTTCCCAGTTGCCTTGATTCTGGCTCCAACCAGAGAACTGGCATCACAGATCTATGATGAGTCCAGAAAGGTAAACACCTTCAAAACAGAAAGTAATCAAATGTCACAAGTAGAATGAAGAAAGAAACATAGTGCATTGTTTTAAAATTCCTTTAAACTATTTATTCTTTCATTCCTTTATTGAAAGAGTTTCATAAATTTACTGTGATCTTGAAAATAAATGGATATTTTAAACAGACGTACTTGTAACAAATGTGTAAAAGAATAGTTTTTTTTGTTATTTTAGTTTGCATACAGGTCACGCGTTCGACCATGTGTGGTTTATGGTGGAGCTGATATTGGAGCACAGATGCGTGACCTTGATCGGGGCACCCATCTACTTGTGGCTACTCCAGGACGTCTTGTGGACATGATGGAAAGAGGAAAATTGGGAATGGACTACTGCAGGTAAGTTTTTCAGTGTGGAAAATTGAACCAAATGATGTTACGAATTCCTCGAATTGAAAATTCTTTTTGAAATATGAAAATAATTTTTGTTTCTGATGGTTCTGAAAGGCTGTATATTTGAAAACGAGAAACATTTCAAGTTATGTGCATTGGCACATTATAGGATTTTACTTGCCTTAACCGGAACCATTTTGCTGTTCTGAACTTTGTATGCTGTTAAATGATTTGAGCAGTAACACTTGTAATAAAATAAGTAATCTTGCAAATTAAGCATTACATTTGATTGAATATGTTAATAGCTGGTTTCAGCAATGATAAAAACTTGGCATGTCTCAGCATTCTTATGGTTCAGTAAATAATCAGTGGCACTTAATTTCCTATACCTCATCATCATATTATGCAGTGTGTGTTTATATTCTCAACAGTTCATTAATAACAGTAAAAACAGTAAAGAAGAGACACAAATATTTTAATTTTATTATAATAGATTCTTGGTTCTGGATGAGGCTGATCGGATGTTGGACATGGGTTTTGAACCGCAAATCCGCAGGATAGTGGAGAAGGATACAATGCCACCATCAGGAAAGCGCCAAACTCTCATGTTCAGTGCTACTTTCCCAAAGGAAATTCAGGTTAGTGTACAGCATAACTTTCAACAAAAACTTGAAGATTACTGGAATCTATCATTTGCTTTATATGAAATATGAGATCAGTCTTTTTTTTTATTATTGTATTGGTGTGTTTTGTAGACAGAAAACTATTAGAATGCATGTAGACACCTTTGACATTAACTTGAAACAATAATAGCTGATGACAAGCTAGTCAGTCAGTGAGGACACATTTAATAGCATCAGTTGGTTTAGTTTTATACAGCTGAACTAAGCTTTCATTTAAATTAATTTTTAATTTTAATGTCAAGATGTTGTGCTGTGTAAACATACTTATTCATGCAAATTTCTTTTAAAATGGCATTTTCATTGCCATTATGAATAAAATATTAAATGGATTTATAATAGATGAGTAAACATATAAAATTATCATCTAAGTATAGTTAATTAGTGTTATTAATTTGTGCATTAAAATCCAGAAAATGAATTCCTTGCTATATCTAGATTTAGCTTAAAAGATCTTTGTTTAATTATACAGGTTCTGGCACGAGATTTCCTTGACAACTACATTTTCCTGGCAGTGGGACGTGTGGGCAGCACCAGTGAGAACATTACGCAGAAGGTTGTTTGGGTTGAGGAAAATGAAAAACGTTCATTTTTACTCGACCTCATCAATGCTTCAGGTATTGCTTCTTCAGGTACTGGTTATTTTTTAATTTTTTTGTTTGTTGTACAAGTTGTATAAGATTTCTAAAAATGTTAAAAAAAAGAAGAAAAAGAATGGCAACTGGATTTAAGTCAGATCTTTTTCAGTTCAGATTGTTCTCACTGAGTGTCCTAAATATATGTTCTCTAGATTAAACAAATATTCCATGTTTCTAGGACCCAAATCACTAACACTCACTTTTGTGGAAACCAAGAAAGGTGCCGATGCCCTTGAAGATTTTCTTCTGAAAGAAGGTTTCCCAGCAACAAGTATCCATGGTGACCGTTCACAGCGAGAGAGGGAGGATGCTCTGAGGATATTCAGGAATGGAGAACGCCCAATTCTTGTTGCCACTGCAGTATGTTGACATTTTTATTTTGTTTTCAATTTCTGAATACTAAAACTTGTTGAGAACGTTAATGGTGATCACTCAGTATAGCTTTTAAGATGAAAGAAAATTTTTGAATGAATACTGCATGTTATAGGAAGTAACTCCATAGTACTGTTGGTAATTTCTGTTCGTGATGCAGTTTTTACACAGTTTAAACTTGTTTCAATAATGCACATTTCTCTGCATGTCCATTCACTAAGGTTTAAATTGCAAAATCCCTCGAACTGATGAAATGCCGTGTTACAGGAAGTTGAAAATAACTTTACTAACAAAACTGATGGTTCAGGGTGCAATTTATTTAATTCAGTCATGTATAAATGCAACTGTGACAAATTAAGTTAGTTACCACTCAGATATCTAGTCAAGTTACAGATTACTGACTAAATTAATAGATAATTACTGACTATAATAAAGTGGATTTTCTCACTTTTTATGTCAACATTTGTTTTGAGGAATTGAGAGCAGATCAAGTTCACAATTTACCAACAACAAAAATGGGGTTAAAAATTAGGTACCGGCAGCCTAGCCGATATAACTGGTCGAAGCTGTTAAAAGTTCAGATTTTTTCTATTTTCTTCCACTGCTAAATCCCTTCTGTAAATCCTACCATAAAAAAACAAATACATGGAAATAATGATCATTATGTGCTCTTTTAAATGGTGGTGGTGTTCTTGTTTGTTAAATCAGTTCTTTTATGTCTGCTTCAAATGATACCTGTGTCTTTAATTGCCTCTAGTCTCATGATTATATACATTTTAAGTAACATTTATATATATATATATATATATATATATATATATATCTAATAAATTATATATATATACTCATTACTACTAATTATTTAATAATGAAAATTCAAGCTGCTCGTGTAAATAAAGTTGTGCTGTTCTGTATAAAATGAAAAGGTCATTTTTTTTAATTATTTTTTTATGGGCTTGTTAGATTCAAGTATGTCAGTTGAAAGATGTTGATAAATTGTTCACAACACAGGTTGAATTTGCCAAATAAGACAAAAACTGAAACCACAATGTCTGTTTGCACTTTTAATCATTCTGCCAGGTGTCAGTTTGAAGATTTTGGCATTTTTAGCAAGTTGGTCCCATCACTGCTCATTTTCAGCTTTTTGTGTCAATTACTTTTCAAACTACAGTTGGCCAAAGTAGCCCTTTCTGCTAATTATCTAAAATATAGGGCTCAAAACTGACCAAATACCTGCCGTACTGATTTGCACATATCTTTAGATAGAACTGCTGGAGATCGTTATAATTTTTTGCATATTATGTTAAATTAAAGTCAGTACCTATAAAAATAATGTATATATATGGTGCCTACCCAACTACATCTCACAAATTAACATGAATTTACCAAACTATTCACTCAGACTAAACCATTAAGTTCTATCTTGGGACACTTTTTACATTGATGGCAAAATTAATACGGCATGTTGATTTTAATCATTAAAAATGTCTACATTTTCTTGTTTTTGTATAGGAATCTGGATAATGTTAGTTTTTTATCATAAAATATCAGTCTTATAAGTTAATAGATAGGAACCAAATGATGCTTGAATTCCTCGAATTGATAACTCCTTATTAAAGGAAGTTGAAAATAACTTTACAATCAAAACTGATGGTTCAGGGTACAATTATGTAAAACTGTTTTAGATGTTTAATTTAGTCTCTGATAAATTAAAAGTATGACAATTAAACATTGTATACTACTCAGATTTCTAGTCAAGTTACATGTTACTATCTAAAATAATAGATTATGGTGGATTTTGTCACTTTTTTATGGCAACATTTGTTTTGAGGAATTGAAAGCACAATCAAGTTCACAATTTACCAGCAACAAAAATATGGTTCCTTCCCCAAAAATGTTAGTAAAATTGCACTAAGTGCAGTATTACACTTTAATGGCAAATCTGTTTTTCTAAAAGCCAAATCCTTATAAATTAACATGAATTTACTAGAGTATTCACTGATATTAGGCCATTAAGTTTCAACTTGTACATTTTCTACATTAATATCAGATTAATTTGGCATGTTAATTTTAATCATTAAGAATTTCTTCAACATTTATAGGAATCTGGTCATAAAATATCAATCTGATCAGATTATGTGGATAGGAACCAAATGATGCTTGAATTCCTCGAATTGAAACTCTGTGTTGCAGGAAGTTGAAAATAACTTTACTAACAAAACTGATGGTTCAAGATGCAGTTCTATAAAAATGTTTTAGATGTTTAGTTTAGTCTGACAAATACTTGTATAACAAATTAACACTGAGATTTCCAGTCAAGATATGTTACTAAAATAATAATAGATTGTGGTGGCTGTTTGTACTTTTTCCTACTTGGAAATTCTGGTTTTGGAGGTATTAAAATGGATCACAATTTACCAGCAAGAAAATTCGGTTTCTCCCCCCAAAATATGCCCCAAAAAATATTTTGACATTGTTGTATAGGAATCAGATACTGCTAGTTTTTGTCATGAGATATCTGAACAGATAATTTGAATAGGAACCAAATGATGCTTGAATTCCTCGAATTGAAATGCCTTGTTACAAGGAAACTGAAAATAACTTTACTAACAAAACTGATGGTTCACAGAATGTGTTTATTTATTTTGTGGAAAAGGTGAATGTATTTTAATAAAAACTTAGATGTGTTCTTTTTCTCTTTAGGTTGCAGCCAGAGGTCTTGATATACCAAACGTGCGACACGTTATCAACTTTGATCTGCCCAGTGACATTGAGGAATATGTACACAGAATTGGCCGAACTGGTCGTGTGGGAAACCTGGGTAAGTACTGACTTGATACACGTTTGTGCAAGTAGAAATATGACAGACCACATGATGATACCAAGCCTCGCACTGAATTTTGTTTTACAAAGTTTGAGGAATATTTCCATTATTTCTGATGGTCTTGTTATGTTTCATTTTTAAGTACTAAGAGGAATGTAACATGATCTGGGCAGTCATCATAGGTAGTACATCTTACTGTTGTGTTCAGACATGGGCATGGTCTTATGTAAATCCCTTTTTTTTCCTTTCTTTTTTTCATATTTATATATTTTTTGTATGGGTTAAATATATAATATATTGCTTTGCCTAGGGAATGTGCAGGGTATGGTGGCATAGTATTTTAGATGTAATGGTTGTTTGAAAGTAACAATGACTAGAAGAAGAATAGAAATAGTTAGTGTGGTGATGCGGAGGCTGCTTTGTGTTTTGAGGATGTGCTTTAAAGTACGGTGGAATTAACATTTGTAATCTTATTTTATTTTTAACTGTTTTTACATGACAATATTTTTAAATGTTTACCCTATTTTTGTGTAATTCCAGGCTTGGCAACATCATTTTTCAATGAGAAAAACAAGAACATTATACGGGATCTGCTTGATTTGCTTGTTGAATCCAACCAGGAAGTTCCACCATGGCTTGAGTCCATGTCGTGTGAGGCACGCCCAGCTGGGGGTGTCACTCGCCGTGGGAGGGGAAGGTCAGTATTTTTCTCACTTGTTTCTTTAATATATCACTCACACGTTTACCAAGTATTATTCCATTTGAAATGAGCAGATTTGGTTCAGATATTTGTTACTGAAGTTACCATTTTTTTAGTAATTTGATCATTTTAAGTTGTGATAAATAAAACAGTTTCAGTGCTTTCATGTATAATATATTTACAGAAATTTAAATGTTATTAGTAAGGATATTACATAACATATGTAAAGCTTAATTATTTCTTTCTTTTCTACCTTTTTATTTAAAATCTCCATCCATTCCAAATTAAGGAAACCTGACATTTTATAATTTTGTACTCATACCTGAATTTTTTTGTAATTTTTATTGACTTTAATTTGTTCCCTTCTCTTTCAATATGAAATAACTGATGCTAAATTCTTATTTCAACATCCAGATACGGATCATCATTCGGAGCGAGGGATTACAGACAGACAAAAACTACGAAACCAGGATTCCAAGGCTCTGGCAACTTTCAAGGCACTGGATTCAACCACTTCAGCCAGTACCCCAATTACGGTGGATCATATGGTGGATCGTATTCGCAGCCTCAGCAGACAGGAAACGACTGGTGGGGGAACTGAAGTGGATCGATCGACTAAGAAGTGGGATTCAACCGACCGGGCTTGGCAGACGAGGTGTATTATTGGGTGTGCCTGAACAAGATGACCAGATTTTCGTTGGGACTTTATTAATTTGATTTTTTTGTCATCTTGCTTGGTTGCATGTTTATTTGACTGTTTATTATTATTTTTTTTTAAATGTTCTCTCACCATTATTTGCTTTTTGAGGAAAAAGAAAAAAAAAAATTCCTAACATGAAATGTATGTATGTTGGGTAACAGTTGGAGACACCAGTAACATTTGAATACATGATGCAGATGACCTTTATAAAATGGGTTAAAGCTTTATGTGCTGAAACTTTAATCGGTTTCTTAATGTTTTTAATCATGTTTGATCAAATATTGCCAGATTTATACTTCTGGACTTCAGTCACAAAATGTCTGTTCATAAGACAAATTTAAGAAAAAAAAAAAAAACTCCCCAAACTGATGGCGTTATTTTGATTTGTATTTATTTGATAGTAATGTTTTTAGGTGAAAATGAAACAATTGCAAGTTCTGAACTTGAAGTTGTGATAAGGGAAAGTTTAATGGTTTTGAGTAGATGTCGAATCAAGTCTTCCAACTGGTGGTTCAAACCAGTTTCAGAGAGGAAAAGAACATTCAGTTAAAATGACTCGAAAGTGGTCATATTTCTCAAGCGTATCATTCTCACTTAATAACGTTTTATAACTAATCATTTTCTACTTTCTTTTTTTTTGTCCCCTTTCCATTTTTAAATTTTGTTCCATTTTATTTAACTCATTGTGTAACATCACATAAAAAAAAGTGATAAATATGGTGGGTTTGTCTTAAAAAGGATTTTTTCTTTTCTGATTGTTGTTTCAGTGCTGAAGCATAACCCTTTGAGTTTGCAAGTAATACATGCTTTGAGGAGAGTAAACTAAAGCGCAATTTATGAAAGACGAAAGTTTAAACAAGAAAAAAAACAACTCTTAGATTATAAAAGACTTGTTTAAAATGTGTGCATAGTACATTTTATACCGGTTTGATGCTATACAATAGTCAGTTGTGCAATTATTTGTTTTCTTACTAACCGGTGATTAATCATTCAAGATTAAAACATCAAAGGAAACCAGATCTTAAAAGCAATCAAAAGGATCATTATTTATTTTTACCGTTTGTTCATGAAACCTAGTTGAACGTAACCATTACAAACATGTTTTTCATCTGGGTTTCCATCGAGTTAAATAAAGACAGAAACGCACAACTGGGTGTTTATTACATGCACGTTTTCAATGTGTGTGTTTGTATTATAACTGATATTTTATTTTCGTATTTAAAGATGAAAATTTTTATTTAAAATAGCCTTGTACACCGACATATGTTACCAAGGTGTACAGGGCAAAATGTATCTTTAAAAAAGGTGAATATTAAATGAAAAATAAACCTATAAAAAGTAGCCAAAATATTTAATTTATTCAGTATTGCTTTCACTAAGTGACTTATAAAAGTTGCACCATCAGTTTGTTTTATATCTATTGGTTTTTCCTACATAGATTCATTTTAATACTAAAATGGGGTGTGCTTGTATGAATCATAAGTATTGAGGGAGAAAATAAGACATGATAATGTTTCTTCATAAGTTACATTACCACTTCATCATTCATCATAAAATTTCAGTTTTTTATTTTTTTTCCCGTTTCCAGAATGTTCCATAAATAATTTTAAGAAAAATGTAGGCAGCTGCTGAAATTATCATTTGAGTAGCTAACGTTTTTAAAACCCATTTTATAAATACGTTATATTTTTTTGTATTTTTTTTTTAAACTGAAAACTGGTGATGCAACTTTGATAAAGATTTTTATTAAGTAAGAAAAGTGCGCTTTACTTGTTTGATCTTAATGTACGTGTCATGTTTTGCCGTAATAATCCTCAGAGTTGAAATGATGGGTGCTAGCGTGTTTGTGTGTGAGTGAAATGGTTCATGAGGTAATTTGACATGCATTTTTACTCGTGGTCGAATATTGATGCAAACTATTGGTATAAATAGTTTTATAGACTTTTTCCTATTGCTCCTTCATTATCTATTATATAATATCCTAAGAAATTATGACCAAGAAATTTTTAACCTGTATCTGAAATAAAGTTTATAATTTTTTTTTTTTTTTTTTTTTTTTTTTAAATGTGTTAATTTTTGTACATTGGGCATTTGAAATTAACAGTTCAGATTAGTAATTTATTTCCATAACAAACATATGTGAAAGTTTGTGTATTGGTCATGAAGTAGAATTTGGAGGTTTTGAAATTATTAAATAATTTAAACAGCCTTAAAGATCAAATGTACTTGGTCATGCATGTTCTTTTTTCATTATTTCCAGATTAACAAAGGTTTTTAAACCACATACTTGCTATATCCATGTCAAGTATAAATGAACCATTTTAGGCTGCACTGAAGTCTGTCATGTATTAAATCTGGTTCTTCATCTGTTCCTAACACCAGTTTTTGATGATTATTATTATTATTATTATTATTATTTTTATTTGTAAAATTTTATTGTGTGTATAAATGTGTTAGAATAGTTTTTAAATTTTTTTCTTGAGATGCCGTCCTTTGATAAGACGATTGCTGATGTATTTTGCATTTTTCCATTTTGGTAACACATCAAGTGTTTCCTAGAACTTTTTTTTAAAATTATTGATCTCCATCTGATTTTTTTTAACCAGGGTGGTGATACAAGATGGTGATTAATTATTTTTGTTACAAGTTTTCATTTAAATGTTTCAAAGAATTTTTGCAAATGGACTTGAAGAAAAATTTGAAAGTGGTGCACAGGGTCTTAACAATTCATATGTACAAGTACTGAAGAAAAAATTTCAAATGAAAAAAAAAACTGATTAACAAAAAGGATCATATAAACTGTAAAAGTATGTGTTTTTTATACTTCTAAATCTGTCAATTGGAATACTATATATTTTTTTTTTTTTAAGATTCTTGTGAAACCCAAGCCTGCAGAAGTATTGGTAACAAAATAACACATAAAAATTAAAAGAAATAAGACAGGAGGTAAATTTACTTAAAATAGTGATGCATGTTGACATTATAACTTAAACCATTTTTAATGTCATTTTAGCAGGTAATTAGCAGGTTAAAATCTATTTTCAAATTTCAGAATGACCAGTCTGTTTCAGGACATTCTGTGAATGTTTACAATTAAATTTTCTAGTCAGAAGAAAAGAATCAGTTTAGTGTGGAATTGATAATTAATTCAGTTTTATATTGGTGCATTTTTATTACATGTACCAGTATTTATTTATTAATAAAACCTAGGCTTGGAGTTTTACTTTTGTAATAAAAAATATTAAAATTTATTTAATAATAAATAAAATAACATTCATTTTTCTTCACAAATTTCAGCTAGTTACCTAGCTCTCCATTTGAATGTTAAAAAACATGCTAATGGAATGAAGTGAGAATTTATATTTAAAATTTGGGAGATGCTAAAATGAATGGCTGATACATTTTTTTTTTTTTTTTTTTGTTAACAAATTTTATTTTGGTTACATTTTTTTTTTAACATTTCATAAATATACCTTGAACAAATTGATGTTTTTTAATAATTAAAATTGTTATTAATGATGAATGGTACTACCATATTTCCAAAAAAAATGGTTTGTGCCAAAATAAATTTTTTGAAATGGAGAAAATACTTGAGCTTTTTGTTCACAAATGAAAATAAGATTTTGTGGAAAATAAGTTCTTTGCTACATTAACGTTAGCAAGTTGAATTAACAAATCTAAGCATTCATTTCGAGCATCATTGTTGCATCACTGAACCCTGTGCAGAGAAAAACAACTGTTCATATAGTTCTATTGTAAGTTCTGAATTAGTTAACAATTTGAGTTCTGTGAATCTTGTTCTTCATGCTGTTAGTGTTACTTATTGCACCTGAACTGTTTTCAATATTGAATGTTTGGGCACCGTTGATCAGTTTATCTTCCAATTTTTTTTTTTTTTTTTTTTTTTTTTTTGTAAGCACAGGTTTTTCAGATGGTTTCATTTTTCAGCACAGTTGGAAGGAGAAAAATGTAATTTTTTTTTGGTGTAATGAAGAATGTTTTCAAACTTTTTAAAAAATGTTGAATGTTTGATTCACAGAACAGTAAAAACTCTGCGCCTTAATGTGTCTGATGTTTTAACCTTTTTAGCACTGATCATTTTGGTAGTAGCTTTGAAAATAATAATGAAAAACAATTGGATTTTAATATTTAAAAAAAAAAATTCACATTGCTGCTGAGGTTTTTCTGATTTTATTGCATTTTGGTTAATGCATCAAGCCAGTATTGTGATGAATATAGTGATTAGTGAAAGATGACTGGAAGCTAATTGTGATTGCAAATTCAATTTTAATCTTTGCCAGTGCTAAAAGGGTTAAAGATGATTATTCCAGGCTCAGAAAGATGGACATGTTAAAAAAAAAAAAAAAAAATTAATATTGTAGATTGTTGTGCTTTTAGAGTGTTGCTGGTCTCATAAGTTGCAGAGAAACCCATCCCTGGAAAAAATAATAATACCTAAAATACTAGTTAGTGCTAAATCACTGGTATGCCAAATTTTTCCTGTCTTGCCATTTTTTTTTTTAACATTCCATTTTTTTATGTTTGTCATTACCTACATTTCCTTGTTCAGGTATTTAAAAACATTTTTTTAAATTTTTTATTTTATTATTTTTTTATTTAGTATTTTCCAAAAACTTGATGTTAATTATGCCATTTAGACAGAAGCGTTTGTGATAGATCTTACTCAAGTGATAAACAGTATATACTGTTAGCTAGAACAGTTAAAGAAAATCTTTCAGATTAAACTGTTAAACAAATTTTCATGTAAATTTTAAAAGCTTTAATGAACTTTACTTACATTTTACTTAAATGGTATAGAAAGTTTTGAATAAATCGTTAAAATCTGGTTTAGAGGTATAAAATGTATCATTTTGTGGACTATATTTGGGATATAGAGTGAATTTTAAAAATCTGGATTTTGAAATATGTCTATATAATTTCACTGGATTCGTGATGATTTCATGGTGATAACATGTTTTAAATTTAAATATTCAAGGGTATAAAGTGTACAATAATGAACCAAATTCATGAAGAAGCTTGAGAAATAGCATTTTAAACTATAAGATGAATAATTTCATTTAGGAAGGATTTAAATATATTTTAAACTAAATGGAGTCGAGGGTATACAATCTATAATCATGTGAACTGAATCTGGCACAAAGGATTAATGGGTGGGGGGGGTAAAAAAAATAGGATTTCAAAATAGATGAATAGATTTATATTGAATTTGGAATTTCATTTCATGGGGAATGCAATTTTAAACTAAACGGGAACAGGGTGGGTTAATAAAGTTTGAAGGGGTAAAAAAAACAACTGGTGAATGGAATTTTGAACCCCTAATTGAGATTTGGGTTCAGAAAACTTGGATTTCATTCTGTGCAACACTTTGTGTGCAAGTTGAATGAATGAAGTCTGGCCAATCGTATAACGCATTTGGGACCAGCAGATTACATTGTGATATTATGAATATTTATATATTTTTATAGATTTAATAGGTGTATTTTAACGTGATCTGATCACTAAAAAGATTTTTTTATTGAAGTATAAACCTATTTCATATTTATTTGTAATATTCAGTATAATCATGATTGTTGTAATGGACAACGCGATTCAAGATCACTTTAAATGTGTGTTTGTTTATTTTTTATATTTTTTTTTTAATGATTATCTGAAAAAAGATAAATATTTTAACTGTAGGAAGTTTAAAGAATATATCAGGAAAAATAGTTTTTGCATACATATATAAAGATTTATCACAGCAATTAAGATTGATTAAACTGGAAAATGGTGAAAATTTAAATTTGCAGTTTCTACACTAAATAAAAAAAGCATTTTATAAATTATTTTAGTTGTAGAATTGAGAGTTGGATTTAAATGTAATCAGTCAATTTTCACTTACAAGGCCATTATTTACAATGCAGTCAAAAATCTAGTCTTTGTTTTATATGTAAAATAGTCTTTCTCAAAACTAGAGGCATTCGTTTTCAAAATCATATATATATACACTTTTAAATGTAATGCTAAACATTTACATTTTATGATCACTGAATTAAATCGATAAAGGATTATTATAAAAAATACAACAAATACTAATTAATTTTTATCCAACAGTGATTTTTGGTAGACCTTTTTTTCACCGTTACTACTTAAAATAGTCTATCATTAATGCTGTCTTTGGTTCCAACCGTAAATTTTTTTTTTTTTTTTTTTTTTTTTTTTTTTTTAAAACAAAATTCCCATGTTTTAAAATTTATCATGTATACATTTTGTATTGGGATTCTCTGCACATAAATGGGATTTTTATTTTTTAATATTTATTTTTTTTAATTTTTGTTTTAATTTTTTTTTTTTCTCAAAGAGGACAGCAATACTCAGGTGTGTACACATTCTACTTGTAAATTTTTCACAAAATAATAATTACAAAAATTAACACACTTGTTAATAAATGTGTTTTCTGTTGCATAAACTTGGGAAATTATTTCTCAACCTATAACACAAATTTCCAGAAAGAAATGTTTTTATATTGGACGGCATTTGTATTTTTTCATATGAAATTGAATTTATTTAGTTTGTGAATTTCTGGCTACAGTTTGATGCCAAGATGTAGACTTGTGGTTTTGTCCAATAAAAATGGCACAGTTATGCTTATACAAGCACCTTTTTTTTTTTTACATGCATTCAATTATGGTAACAGATTCAGGATTATTACTTTTTATTAAGATATATATTTCTCTCCCTTGTTGCCTCATTTTTATTTCAGCAGAGAAAATCCTAAAATATCATGAGGTGATAAAACTTGTTTTAATGAAATGTATATGGATTGATGTAAATTTTGTTTATATTATATTTTTTTCTTTCAAAACCCATAATAAGTGGCAAAGAACATTCATTCCATCTTGAAGAATATAAAAATAATATACATATAACTTCAGTAATTACTTAATTTGATAAATTTGCAACGAAATGAGTTTTGTTAAGAAATGTTTATATTCTTAATTTTTTTTTTTTTTATCCTCTTTACACTATCCAGGAATGGAGTTCAAAATACTGCAACAAATAAAAATGAAAATGTATTTTTTATTTATTTTATTTTTTTTTTGTTTTGCACCATTGTGCAATGTTAATAGAATAATGAACTTTTTAACTACAACAGAGAAACAGTAGAATGCATAACTACAACATCAATATAATGTGCTTTTAATTTAATTTCATTCCCATAAAAATTGGTTTGTAAGAACCAATGTTATTTACAGTAATTGTGACCCATCACATCAAACCAGTTCTTAAGTTGTGTTTTGGCTGATTGGAAGTATTAACATAAGCTTTATTTTCAGACCTCGTTTCACATACCATGTTTAGTTCCAGAGATATTTCTAGACAAATTTTCTTGCATCTAGCAATTAATGTTCATAACAGTGCTCCAAAACACACCTTAGGATTAATATCTATCAATTTGATCACTGAATCAGATACATTTTTAACAAAATGCCAAAATCGAAGAATGTTGTCAGCCTGCTATTTGCTAAAGCTCAGTACTTGGCCATAAGGCTTGAGACGTAATTTGATGTGATGGTCACAATTTTCTAGATGGCTGTAGGTGAATTTTTTTATTTTTTTTTACTTCGATTTATCCAAATACTGACCACATAATGAACAAATTTTTCAGTGTAAATGTTTTGTGGTTTTACAAAACGGGTAAAATAGTAATAATTTTACATTTCTAAAAATATCATTCATCTAGGTTAAAAATAAAAATGTGTACATATTACTAATTTAATCGATACTACTAAATGATTTCCATTACAAAATTATGACTTCATTTGGTTTTTAATTTTAAAAATTTATAATCGGAACATCAAATTACAGAATAGGTTCACATTCAAATACTTTTTTCAATAGGATGTTCTGGTCTGTTATTTATTAGCTTATTATGATAAACAAATTTCTGTGATTATTTTGAGTGGTCAGTATTTTTATTTTTATTAATCATTTACCGTCAACCCATACTCAACAAAAACGGCATAAATAAAACGGTTTCCATTTTTAGCATGGATGTATCCTGCATTTTCATTGGCTGTATCATTCTGATGTCTTCAGAGGCTGTTTGATGAAGATTGTTCATTTCCAAGTACTGATAACATTCAAGCAGTATCTGAAAATGTGGCCAAACAGTTACAAATTTATTAAATTGGTCACACAAACCTTAGTTAATTTCCCAAATGTGATGATAAATTTTTACTTATTTTGTTTTATTTAAAAAAAAAAAAAAAAAAAAATTTGTGGGAAAGGTAATTTAATTGTCTCTTTCTAAACATTTAAACATTAAGTGCCTTTAAAAGTATAATTAGAATCATGCTTCCATTTTGCAAATTAAATTTTGTCATCGAGAATTAAAGAAAGGTTTTGTTTTGACAGGTGGTTTTTAATTAATTTTTTCTTTCTCCCGCCATATATGTAAGAATGACAAAACTGTTTCAATACTTTAATTATCTGAAAAATTTTTTTTTTTTTTTTTTTTTTTTTTTTTTTTTTTTAAATTACTTTTTATTATTAAGATAAATATACCTTCCACCCATCTTATGTTATAAAGTGCAATATTTCATTTTGGGAATGAACATCATAGCTTTAAAAATAATTAAAAAAACATCCTTTGTAGAGGATAAAATGGTGATTTATAATTGATCCTTTATTTTTATTTATTTTTTATGAATTTTTTTTTTCCAAAAAATCCGAAGTTTTATCATTGAGAGTAAAATTGGTTTAATTGGAAAACATTTTTAGTGCTCTTTTTTTTTTTAAATTATATAATTATTTAAATTTTTTTCTTTGTTCGAATATGCAGGGTATATTTATTAATTGAAGAATTGATCAGTATGTCACCTTTAGAGAAATAATTTTATTTTTTTTAATTTATTTTTTGTTTGTTTTACTGTATTTCTATTTTTCAATGCATTCCCACTTTGTAGCAGTTAAAAGATTGTAAATATTAAAGAAAATTAATAAAACAGATAAATTTAGAAAACATCACTGTTCATAATAAAGGATATATTAAAAAAGGTTTTTGTTACCATGACAACAGGTCATTTGTGCCATTATTAAGTGGACCAATTTCTACATCTGAGCATTGTATACATTTAGAGTTGAATACAATAAAATATTAAAAAGCCTAGTTTTGTTGTTTTCTTTTAATTTATTATTATTGTTATTAATGAAAATGTTAATAAGATTTTTAAATGTCTTGATCCATTAACTTTTAAAATAATATTTTAAAAATCTGATTGGTAATTTAATTGCTGGAACTATCCCATATACGTGAAGAACTGATCACATAATTTATATCGCCAGAGGCCTGTGATAGTACATTTAATATGCAGGCCAATAATTCATGGTAATGAAAACGAGATTATTTTTACATTTTACCCATTTGTTAACCAAAAAATGTGACTTGCTAAATCTGAAAGAAGACACTAAGTTTGTGTATATGTTCTTTCGAGTGTTTTCATTTTTATTTCTTTCATAAATACAAGAAACCACATAGTATTATTTTAAAGAAATCTAGGTAAGTTGACAACGTTGATATTTCATCGAACCAAATTAATGTGAAAAACAAAAATCACTGTGGTTGAGAATTGTTTATGGCAGTAAATGTACCAGTTAGGACAGTTGCAAGGCAAAACGCAGCCATTGATTTATCACTAATATTTGTCTTAAATTTTCAGAAATGTAACAATTATTTTAAACTTGAATGTCTAGTGCAGGAATTCTGTGAAACTATTTTGGGACTATTTAATCGTTATGCCTCTTAAAACTGGTGAACATGGGTTGACTACAGTTTAAAAATAATTTGGCTGTTAAAGTTTCAGAATTTAATACTCTGCATGAGCTAATTATTGTCAAATACTCAGTTTCATACAATTTAAAAAATATTCAGTTTGGCAGCATATGACTGGAATTAATGGAGTATAATTATGAACTTGAGAAATGAAATAATAAGATTTTTTTCGTGGTGTTGAGTATCACCAACATTCATGTTCCTTTTGTGATATTCTCCATTACATCTACAGCTTCTATATTCACAAAAATGTGTATGATTGAATTTCAGTGATGGAAATCTTGCCATTTTTAGCATGAATGATTTTAACTTTTATGTTGGAGTTGTTATGTAAGATATCCAGATGATATTTAATATTTTTTATTTTTTTTTTTGTTGATAATGTTACTAGGTAAGCTATTTTTAGTCTTTTCTCATTACACTGAGAAGAGTTGTATTAATGTTGGTACAAAATGCAACCTGAGATTCAGTGAACAGGGTTACGACTGCTACTATAGTTCTATTTTTAAAATCGGATGTAAGCATGAAAGCATGTTTAAATCGTTTTTAATCTACTTAGCAGATCAAGAATACTGAATTCAACATTACAAATATTTTACATTTACAATTTATTCAATCGCTTCATGGACTGTAGCTAGCCCAGTTTTAATTTCTTAATTCCCATGAACTATATTATATTTGTGCCAAAGTGAGAAACAGTTCCCAGTAATAATAATAACAACAATAAAAATAATACATAATAATAACAACAACAATAAAATTTATAATAACAAATGATTATTCTTTAAAAGCCACAAAAAAACAAAATAAAAATAACAACCACCCAAACAATTACAGTTAAAAATAAAATTTATTAAAAAGATGTTCAGTGTGTGTACGATCACATTTTCTGGATCACAGTTTACTTGATTGTGTTAATGTCTGTTATACAAGATATTACTGGAAGTTCCAAGATGAATAATACAAAAAGTACAATCAGCACTGATCTAGAATTTTGAAGAAATACTCCACCTGGAAAGTAAAAATAATCCTGTATTAAAGAATGAATAACAATTTTGTTTACATAAGCTGTTTATTTCACTTATGAAACATACAATGGTATTTATTAACAGAAGCATTGTGTTGACAACCATTATTTTAAATATATATCTAGTAACAAAGAAAAAGCTAAAATTCTGTAATTCAAAAATTGGTTTTTACCATTAACCTTTCTTAATAAAGAAGTATAAAAAGCCTTACTGCATGCATGTTTTCTTTAATTTTGACATCACTTCATTCTTAAATATTCCATACAAGAATTAAATGTCACCTTTACAATTACGTGCCCAATCAATCAATCAATCTATCTATCTATCTATATAATATATATATGTGGGGGTGTGTGTGTGTGTGTGTGTGTGTAAACACACACATACATACATACACACACACATATATATATACACACAAACAACATACAGACACACACACACACATACACACATAAATATATATATATATATATGATTGACAAAATTACAAAACAAAGAAAAATGACAGACTCCAAACAACCTCTCAGATTATATAAACTGGAATAAAACTGGAATAATGATTGTCTAATTACCTCCAGTAAACCATCTTCTGGCAAATCAGTGCAGTGAAGAGCATTTTTTATTTTGTCAATTCCAAAAATTGCTCTCAACGTTCTTGGTCTCAAGTGTCGAGCAATTTCCTGTGAAAATGGACACAAATACAAATATAATAATAATAATAGTTGTTATCTTTGTTGTTCTTGTTGTTGTTGATATTTTGTTATTATTATTATTATTATTATTATTATTATTATTATTATTATTATTATTATTATTGCTAATACATAAATTATAAATTTAAATATTTTCAATTTTCAATTTTTCAATAAATTGTAATTATCATCTTTGAAGAAGAAATATACAAAATAAATAAATAAATAAAATTAAATGAAAAATATAAACAAACATGTGAGAAATAAAGTTACACAAACACATTTTGTATCAAAATATTTGCATTGTTTCTCAGAACAAAAAAACAACAACACAGAACCACTCATAAATAATGAAATAAATAAAAATCAAACAATTATAATTTCACTGTTAAATTTTCTACAATGTTGAAACATCATCCACATATGCACACATTCACAAAAAACCTTCCCTCCCCAAGAAAAATCACCATCATAACATTAAAAATGTAAAAAAAAAAAAAAAATTCTTACTGGATCTGATGGGCCAACCATTTCCCTGAATGCAGCTGGGGCATTTTGAGCTCGTATTTCCATTGCTATGCAAGGCCCAGATGTCATTTCTTGTACCATGGCATTGTACTCTGGCAAAACTCCTTTGTACACTTCATAAAACTCCTCAGCATTTGCCTTGTCCAGATAAAACATCTCTATTGCAGTCACTTCAAATCTAGCTTCGAGTACAGCCATAATCAGTTTCCCAGCCAATCCTGTATTTTTAGTCAAAATAACAAAGTTAATTTTATGTCACCAAAAGTGGCAATTCAAACTAGTGTTGTTCAGATACAATATCTGCATTATAAAACATCCCCAGGCATTCCTAAATTTTAAATCAAATTTAATTATGTTCCATAATAAATAATTAAAAAAATAAGCCAAGTCAGAATAAAGTATCTGTTTATAAAACATTGCTTGAAACTATTACTTTAATTATACAAACAAATACTGCCATGATGTTTTCCAGACAATGCTAAATTTATGTATTTTCAAAGATCCTTTGCATTCCATAAGAATAATTCAGATTAGTCCTGTTAGTTTTAGAAAACATTTGGAAATCTAGTTTCTACTGGTTCTAGTATAGCTATATTCAGCTTCCCATTCAGTTCTTAATATTAAAACAAAATAATTATAAACATTTTAAGATTCTGTGATATGCATTAATAACAATCCAAATAATCATTACTTGAACAAAATGTATATTTTGTAACAAAATATTTTACATTTATAACATTTTTGACAGAGATTTCTTAAAATAATAATTAAAATAAATTTCAAAACAGTTGTTAATTAATAAGTGTGATAAGGAGAAATTTTTAGCAAAAAAAACAAACATCCAGCTCACTCAAAATTAATTTTCAAGAATATAATATCAAATAAAAATAATAAATTGATATATACAACAAAAATATAATATCGAATACAAATAATAAATTAATAAATGCAAGAAAAATATAAAATTTCAATAATTTCATATCTTAAAAAACATGTATTTATTTATTTACCTGATTTAACTGCATGTGGTTTTATCACACCACAGGTAACTTCATCAAAACAGGCAGAGTTCTGGCGAGGGGTACCAAGGTGGGGAAAAATAATTCCATTTCCCGAGCATAAGACTCTGCGTCTTTGGGTCCATGCACAGCATTCCTTGTTGTGTCTGAAGTAAAGATACAGTAGAATAAGTAACATAGTAAAATTAGATCAGATCAAAGCAAAGCAAGGCAAGACGAGGTAAAAATAAAAGCAAAGCAAAGCAAATAAAATCAAATGCAATTCAAAGTAACAGAATATAACATAATCAAATAAAATGAAAAGTAAATACAAATTTTATTTAAAAAGGACAGCTCTGATGTTTGCCTACTTCCAGATCCAACTCAGGAAGGCAAGACTGCAATTGAATGCTCAGGAATAACTGTGGAAAAAAGCAGGGTTATTCTGCTTTTATTTGCATAAAACTTCAGTCAAATCAACCAAATTGACTCCTTTAACCGAAACCCCCCCCCCTTTGCCCCTACTTGCATAAACACACACAAACAGACACCTTTGTACAAGAGTATATACACACAACAAAGAGCAAAGTTTAATCTTTATACTGTTCAAGAAATATTTGTGTTATGTATAAAGACATTACCTGTCCAATTAAAGCAAAGTGAATGGAATTCACGTTTCATCTCTTATATGTAAGTTACTTGTTAATACATAATAATGCATTTGTAATGACTATTTCTAACATGATTTTCACATGTCAGGTATGTTTTAAAATATATATTTATATATAGGGATATATCAAAACATATTAAAAGTTAACAGTTTTAGAAATGCTACTGTATTTTTTAATTGCTTTAAAAAAAAAAAAAAAAAAAAAAGAATATACCAAAGACAGATGTACATTAAATGTGAACAGTTTTAGAAATGATACTGTATTTTTCAACTGCTGTTTTAGAATAAAATAAAAATACAAAAGACAGATGTATATTAGATGTAAACAGTTTTAGACACCATACAGCATTTTTCAATTTCCCCTGGTAACTTTTCAAAATAAACTGCAATTATATTATGTATCGTCATTTGTAGATCAATTTCCATGTTAATTATAAACAAAACAGCTTTAACCCAGCTTCGAGGTGTAATGAACATGCTGTTACCCCCTGGTTTGAGGAATAAAGATGTTACCTGTGCCAAACTGTGCCCTGAATGATCTTGATGCTGTAGTACGAGCCTCTGTGGGGTCTGCAGGGCCCATCATTTCTCTCCACTTCCCTATCGCATTTTCACCAACAAGTTCCATTGCAATCACAGGTCCACTCGTTATGTGAGTGATAATTGCACTGATAATAATAATAATAATAATAATAATAATAGTGATAATAATATTAATAATAATAATAATAGTGATAACAACAATAATAATAATAATAATAATAGTAATAATAATAATGATAATAATTAGAACAACAGTAGTAATAATAGAAATAGTAATTGTAATAGTAATAGAAATAGTAATAGCAATAATAATAATAATAATAATAATAATAATAATAATAATAATAATAATAACAATGATTTAAAAAGGAATAAATCATTACTTTAAACAGAAAACTGTAAAATATTCATTTAATATTCGTAAATAATATGTTTAAAAAATATATAACAATAAAAAAAAAATAATAATAATAACAAAATTAATAATACTACCACTACTACTACTACTACTAATAATAAAACATGTTATAAATAAAACCTAATGACACTAATGTACAGTGAGTATTGTAATTATAATGTTTAAACATGAATTTAACAATCTTTGTTATGGGAAAGGGTCTGGTGGATATTTTACCCACAATACACTTCACTTCAGTCTTTGACTTACTCGAGATAAAACTTTCCTTTATGCTCCTCGTAAAACTTATAAGCTTCATTTCTGTCAATCACACAGGACTTCAGCTTTGTTATCATCAATCCCTTCTGGATAATTTCATCAATTATGGATCCTATTTTGCATGTTGCATCAGGTTTTATTAGTGCAAAAGTCCTTAAAAAAAACAAAAATAAATAATAATAATAATAATGTTCTGTAAATAAATAAATGAGTTTAAGTTCAACAAATATATAAATGTGCCAATTCTCTATGATGTTATCTAAAGTATATTTTGTTTTTGTTTTTTTGTTTAACAAAATTTTCTAATTCTGACCCTAACCTTAGAAAACACAATTAATTTGTCCTTGAAACTCTTCCCCCACTTACTTCTCTTTTTTTCCTGTGAGGTGATTTCTTGTGAACTCGTCTCCGTATGACTTGATTGTGATCTGGCGACCGAGAATGTTGTGTGTGCTTCCAATGAACAGGTCCGACAGGTGAACGGCATTTGGCGTATCTTTTAAACAGGTTTTCAAGAAAGGCTTTCGTGTTTTCAGATCATACTGAAATAAATAAATAAAATAAATAAGTACAAAATAAGTAAAAAAAATCAAGTAATAATAATAATAAATATGTAAATAAATAAATATGCAAATAAAAAAATAAATACATAAACAAATAAGTAACAACATAAATAAATAAATAAATAAAAACTGTCAAAGATAAATGACAACATTTCAATGTCTCAAATCTACCCAAAATGTATAAAGTAAACTTTGATATATATATATATATATATATATATATATATATATATATATATATATATATATATAAAGAAGCTTATTTTTCAGAGACAGCAAAACATCTTCCTGTAAAAAAAAATACATTGTACAATCACAGTGTAGATGTAACAGGTTAATTAATATAAAATTTGTCTAAATGTAATATTTCTCAAATACAAGAAATAACCAGCTATTACCATTTCAATGGACTCTGATTTTGGAAAGTAAATTAGCAGAAACTGTCGAATTCTGGCTGCCACTTCTTCGTACCATTCCACCTCAAAGCAATACCTTTCATCATCTTCTGCCTGTTCAAAATAAAACGTTAAATTCGTGACTTTACTTGGTACAAAATTATGCATCTCAGTGATGAAAAAGAAGATAATAATAATAATAATAATAATAATAATAATAATAATAATAATAATAATAATAATAATAATAGGGTAAATTACTATTTCCACACACACACCACACACACACATGCATATGATCACTTTGTTATATTAAATTATTAAACTATAGACACTATGGTAACACCGATAAGATTTGCATTACAAAAGAAGAAGAAGAAGAAGAAGAAGAAGAAGAAGAAGAAGAAGAAGAAAGAAAGAAAGAAAGAAAGAAAGAAAGAACACATTACTGAAGAAAAGTATTAAAAATAAATACAACCCGATGTTATAATATTACATATTGTTTTACAATTTCATACAAATATTATCATAACTATTAAACAGAGCTGAATAACAGCATACTAATTACGTTTACTATGTCCATGATATGAACATTCATGACTTTTTCCACTGCCAATTTAATTATACAGTCTGTTCTGTAAAATGCAATTTCTGGCTGTAATACTGAGACAATATATAAAATGATTGGTTAACAAATAACAGTACAACACTTTTTTTTTTTTTTTTTTTTTACTCTTACCATTGCTAATAGTGTTCCGCGACGAAAACTTAAGTTTTACGCAAACGAACTGGAAAGAACAAACTGTTGTAGCAACAACGCTTGCCTACTACTTATAAAAGCTTGAAAGCTATTGGTTAAACCGTAGAAGGAAGTAACCAGAACTTACAGTACACATTACAAAATTATCATTTTTGGTAATAATCTGTCGTAATAATTAGGTATCGTTGACAAATATTTTATAATAGATTTTAAGATTCATTATTAAATTATATTCAACGTCGTCAATAACATGTAACTTATTGTTCCGTTTATTAAAGATATGAAAGCTGTCAATCACTTCTGGTATTCAGGTCAAAGGTGGCGCGAAATATTTTAATACTAATAGTTTTTCATCACGGCGAGGTATATAAAGGTAAGTACATACAATTGCAAAATTTTGAGAAATTAATGCGTGAAGAAGTTTAAAATTACATGTAATCATGTGACATTTTAGTGATGGTGTAGTAGTAAGGGTATAATCCTGGTTTTTGCACAACCTTCCATCAAATCAGTGCATTACACGCCATTTGTTATTTGATATTGACAGGACATCACTTACCATAATTCTTTTTGAATACGTTAAAACATGTTAATATATGATATAATTTTTTGAAATCTTTGCTAATAATTGAGAATAAAATTATTATTATTATTATTATTATTATTATTATTATTATTATTATTATTATTATTATTATGTTAAAATTGTTTCTCAGTTACAGGGATGAATAAAAAGATATACTTCTGTGGAAGTATTTGTGGAGGCCAAGATGACATTGAGTTGTATCGAAGAATTATAAAAAAACTGGAAGAATATGGCAATGTTCTTACAAAGCACATCGCTTACTGTAATTCCCAAACTTGTAAGTTAGTGCATGTGTGTTTTCTTCATGTATATACATCCTTTCAGTTAGATAATAACCTTCATATTTGACAGTTTTTTTTTCAAAGAACATTACTTACTCAAGTTTGTAATTTTTTTTTTTTTTTTTTTTTTTTTTAATGTCTTACATTGTAAAATTAGCAAAGACAGTTAGTTACTGAAGAACTTGAAAATTTAAAATAATTTAAAATGGCATCCTGCTTAATAAAAATTACAAATATTCAACTACCACTACTACTACTACTACTGTTACCACTACTACTACTACTACTACTGCAACTACCACTACTACTACTGTTACCACTACCATGGCTTTATTTTTCTGCTTCAGATGACTATGTCCAAGCTAAATCAATCCATGACCAGGACATGGCCTGGCTGGAAGAATCTGATGGTAGGTTTAAAAACATCTTTAAAATGTTTTTAAATTTAAAAATAAACATTAAACAAACATTGCTGACACATATCGAGGAAGGAGTTTCTATCATAGTAAATTTAGTGAACCTTTGTAACCTTTTAACAGTTTGATAAAAATGGAAAAGGACTCAAAACCAGTATCATCTAACCCAGTGGTTCTCAAAGGGAACAGTCCATTGATTTGTATTTCATATAACAATATTTTTGTACAAAATAGATGATGAATAAAGGTATATACTCAAACAAGGGCGGTAACTCTAAATATCTCAGTGAACATCTCTCACACAAGGCGATAACTCTAAATATATCAGTGAACATCTCACACAAGGGCTGTAACTAAATATATCAGTGAACATCTCTCACACAAAGGCAGTAACTTTAAATATATCAGTGAACATCTCTCACACAAGGGCAGTAACTCTATATCAGTGAACATCTCTCACACAAGGGCGGTAACTAAATATACCAGTGAACATCTTTCACACAAGGGCAGTAATTCTAAATATATCCAGTGAATATCTCACACACAAGGGCAGTAATTCTAAATATATGTGGTAACTCTAAATATATCAGTGAATATCTCTCACACAAGGGCAGTAACTATAAATATATCAGTGAACATCTCTCACACAAGCAGTAACTAAATATATGTGGTAACTCTAAATATATCAGTGAATATCTCATGCAAGGCCAGTAATTCTAAATATATGTGGTAACTCTAAATATATCAGTGAATATCTCTCACACAAGGGCAGTAACTTTAAATATATCAATGAACATCTCTCACACAAGGGCGGTAATTCTAAATATATCAGTGAACATCTCTCACACAAGGGCAGTAATTCTAAATATATCAGTGAACATCTCTCACAGAAGAGAAAACAAACGGTACAGATTCCAGACGAGAACCATTTTTATGCAAAATGATGAAGACAATGCAGCCTGTTCTGCAACCAATTCATCTGCAATATCCTTCTTTCAGTTGTTTCTGTGTTTTAGTTTTTCATTTTGGATTATATTTTGTGTGTAGTGTGCCTGCAATTTTTTGTAAGGCTTCAAGTGTGCCCCGACTTCAAAAAGTTTGAGATCTAACCCATAGAATATTATTTGTTTATTTATTTATTTATTTCATTTCATTTTTGTATTTTTTGAGATAATATAATGCTGATGTTGCTAAAGTATATTAAAGAAAAACTATTTTTAAAAACGTTAAAGGTAATACTGACAAAGTATTTCATGTATATAATTCATTTTTACTGAAATATATTAGACCAGTGGTTGCTGAAGTAACATCAGTACCCTTGGAGACCAAAGGCATTTTTGGGAAAATTATAAAAATAATTAATTTGCTGTTGCTTGTCTTTTTCAGTCAGTGTACATTGTAAATCAGAATTCTTTTACTGTCATAAAACTCTAATAGGGATGACTCTAAAATGTTTTGGAACCACTAGATTAGGTCATTCAGTTACAAATTTAAATTTTTTATTACCTTCCATCACAGTATAATTAAAATACAGTTTTTAATTTATTTATTAGGGGATAAATGTGTGTGTGTGTGTGTGTGTGTGTGTGTGTGTGTGTGTGCATGTTTGTGTGTGTGTGTGTGTGTGTGTGTGTGTGTGTGTGTGCACATTTTTATATCAAGGACTTGTAGTTTATCCACTAAATTAAAAAGTGAGTTCTAGTTACATTGTGGTGGAAGTATATAAAAAATAAAATCTATCTATCTATATATTTGTATACTGCAGTTGTGATAGTCGAGGCTACAACTCCATCTCTAGGTGTTGGCTATGAGGTTGGCAGAGCTGTGGTGATGAATAAACAAATACTCATTCTGTTCCGTCCAGATTCAGGAAGACGTAAGTATAATTTACACAGTTGCCATGGTAATAACTTGTTACCTATGTAAATAAATGGCTACCAAGGAATACACCATTTCAAAAATTCTGGTTTAGTTTAGTTTATGACTGATTTGAATTTTTATGATTCTTTTGATAAGGATATGGATATTATAAAATAATTATAAAGATTAATTTATGTAAATGCATCAGTTATCTGTGTTCAGTATTTAGATGGATATGTTTATGATTAATCAGACATGCATGTGGTCTGTGTGTTTGTGTGTGTGTTTGTTATGTTGTAATTACTAAGACCATTGTTCCACTTCAACAATCATATACACAGATGGGTACATACAGGAACAGTTCTAACGATTAAACATTAACAAGTGCTTTTATTTCAGAAATGGAGATAAAATAATAAAAGATTATTCATGCATCTACTTTATGAAACCTTCATACAAACGTGCCTCCTGATTAACAATTTTTGCAGTTTAATGAGTAATGATAATAATAATAATAATAATAATAATAATAATAATAATAATAATATAATAGTAATAATATTAATAATAATAATAGTAATAATAATAATAATATAATAATAATAGTAATGATAGTGATAATAATAATAAATTAAAACATTAAATAAATATCAAAAAGTGTTGTTGAAAATGTAAGTGCTTAAACATATGAGCTCTGTATACTGATATAAAATTGATATATTAAAATCTGTAAACTGTACAATAGTTTCAAAAGAAGAATGAAGAACTGAATTCTGGTAGTTAAAGTGAAATTAATATAAAAGAGTTGTATTAATAAAGTAAAATATAAATGAAATGTTATTTTTAATTTACTTTTAAATAACAACAAATGTAGAAAACAAAGTAATCAAGTAATCAAGATCGAAATATTTAATTTAATAGAAAACATTAATTATAACAAAATAATGCAATTAGCAGTCCTGCATTAATATATAATCTTAACTGTACATATTATATTTTATAAATTACAAAATAAAAAATCCTTTTTTCTTCTATTTATTATTATTATTATTATTATTATTATTTTTCTTTTTTTTTTTCTTTACAGATTTGTCAGCCATGTTGGCAGGTTGTGTGAACGGCACATCAATTACATTAAAGCACTACAAAGAATCCGATCTACCAGACATTTTTAAAAATCTCTTTGAATCATTATGATCACAATATTAGAACTTCTAGTCAGTTTGCTGAGAAAATGGCTGGCTTACAACTGCCATGGCTTGTAACTCCAATATATACATATTTAAAAAAATTATTTTTGATATATAGTTGATATTATAAGGTAATTTAATGGAAGTAAATTGAATTTTTTCTGCAATGTAAGCATTTTTTTTTTAATTTAAAAAAAAAGATATGGCTAGCTAATAGCACCTGTGGCTTGAAACATTGTATTCTATTTTTAATAATTATTTTAGATATATTTATGGAAATAAATTTAATTTTGATTGTAATTTAAGAAGTTTTCATGGAAATGGATAGATATTAATATTTATGAATTTTGAAAAAATTTACATTTCAGAAACAATTTTATATATTATGAAGGTGTGAAAAGTTCACATGGAGTTGATGCATGTTAAATTGAGTTGATACTAAATGCAGTCACAGGAGAGGAGAAAAATGGAAAATTCTTGTGGATTTCGACGGACCAAAGTTAAGAATTAATTTCAAGATATTCTTGGATGAAAATAAATGTAAAAATATTGTCCAAATATCCAGCATATATATATATATATATTTGTAAACAGTAAAAAAAAAAAAAAAAAAATAATAATAATATCCATTGAATAACAATAATGGTTTTGTCCTTTTTTTAAAATATAATTTTTGAAAGACTACTCTGAAATTCATTTACAGATTATTCATAGGAGCATTGGTTCTTAAAAATTATAAAACATCCAACATTTCAAAAGTGCCAAATTTCAGGAAAATGTCAGTGAAATAAAAGCCGAGTTGGGTTGTTTGCACCAGTGTTTAGTCAGAACCAGGTGACAGCTGCACTGTATGTGAGGGGTAAACACATCAACAATAGTGATTTATTTTTGATGCTCTGAATCACAGTCTGACAGTTTGGTGTGTATATATATATATATTCAGTCTTTCAGTGGTCCATAAAATTGTATCCTTTAAAGTTGATGTATGTTTCTGTTTTGTTTGGGAACCATGTAATGGATAAAAAAGATGATTGGATCAGTGATCTTGTGGATTATTTCACCTGCAATCAGAATTCCACAACTTTTTATCTTTTTTTTTTTCCACCTATGAGTAGGTTCATATACAAAAAAAATGCCTTGCTGCTTATAAAGGAAAAAATGTAGCCCAACAATGGAAGTCCTAGTATTTTAATTTCCCTGTATCAGATATGTATAAAACTGAAACTATTTACTGATCTAAAATTGTATCAGTAGAGAATTTTTCCAGATCAATGTCCTTGTTAGGGGTAACTTTGTAACAGTCTGAAGCATTGATTCATGCAGTGGGACCTCGGGTTAGGAGCACCTCAAAGCACGAACAAATCAGATTACGAACCATGATCTTGGGCAATTTTTATCTCAGTTTACGAATAATGTCCCAAATTATGAATTACACTGACATTCAACAACAAGCTTTCTTTTGTTGTTGGTTTTGATGTCAACATCTAGTAAAGATAAGAATAAATAGCTGTGTCAAAACTGAGGTCAAAGTAAGGATTATAGGCATACCCTATAGCAAATATGTATCATGAATTTGGGCCTTTAGTCTTTGATATGCAGCAATAGCTCGATAACTTTTGCATTGTATAAACATATCACAGTAGAGGTTAAGAAAGAAATAACTGCAAAACATGAGAAAGGTGTTCGTGTGTCTGACATCAGTTCAATAACCTGAGGCTTCACTATAGTTGTATGCTGCATAGTATACCTTGTAATAGTAGGAGAGCCCAGAAATAAAATACTAATGCATTCACTTTTGGATAACAACATAAAACAGTGGTTAAATATTTAATTAAAAGGATCATGGGATTGTTTTATGCTGTAATTCATACTACAATGTTCTCTTTAGTTCTAGATTTTTTAATTTTTAAAATTATTATTTTATTTATTTATTTATTTATTTATTTTTATTTTTATTTTTTTTTTTTTTTTTTGAGGGGAGGGGCATGTAGGGGTAGGTGCATATAAAAGATTCCTTTCTGCTAACTGGTAATTTTTTAATGAGTTTCCTCTCTTGAATATTATTCTGTTTAAAATATGTGATACATAATAACCCTAAATATTATAATATTTCTTTATTTCATCATTTCTTAATTCATTAATAACTATCTTTGAGAAATGTCATTATTTTTTTATTTATTTAATAACTGAGGTATATAATTTATTTATTCTTTATTTATTCATTGATTCACTAATAACAGAAATTCACCATTCATTCATTCATTCCAAGATGTTTTAATTTTAATAAAGGAAGAGATAATATATTCTAAACAACTGATTACAAACAACAGTTAAATTAATACAGTGCTTTTAATATTTCATTAACATAACAGGAATTACAAAATAGAAACAGGAGATAAAGATTTCCCCAAAGGCTTTGGTTTTGGAATAATACATTAGATGTTATAATACAATATCACAGTAGTTTGTATATGGAAATTAAAAATATATATTCTATTCTACAAATGCGATATAATGCACTTATGCATAAGAAATCAGCCAACCGAAACCTTTAAGCAAACATACCTTCAAAATTAACGCATTTTAAAAAGAAATAACAATAATAATAAATTAAAACATTAAACAAATATTTTTTAAATGTTTCTAAGAATGTAAATGCTTAAATAAATGAGCTCTGCACATGAACATAAATAAAAAAATATATTAAAAAATATAATGTACATGTAATGTAACAACAGTGCATTAACTTGCAGTTACTTACAGAAGTATATCTATTGTGTATTTACACATGCATACCTATATACAAACTCCCACACACAAATATACAACACCCACATACATATGTACCTCGACTCAAATGAACATACATACAGTTTACAAATATCCTTCATCAAAACAGCTATTCTCCATTTGCCAAGACTATACCTTAAACTACAAAGGTTTGAAGGTTATAAATATTTAACAGAAATTGAGTATTTCAATATTAAAAAAAATAGTAGTAATAAAATACATACAGTGAAATATGGAGAAATTTAAAATAATTTTAAGGCTAATAAGATTTTAGATAGCACTAAATTAGGAACTGAATGACTAGGATATATTTAAACAGATACTGACAAACAAAGAAAATGGGGCTCTTTGGGTGAAAGTTAGATTTAATAGATACAAAAACCAATGAACGTTGAGCTAAAATTTATCAAAGTAAACTAATCTAAGTTTTTTAATAAACTGTTTTCATGATTATAATTTAAAATTAATCATAAAAACATTATGTGAAAATATTTAAAAAGATGATTAAAGAATAAAAAACAAATATTTTTCAAAACCAGAAATATATAAAAACTATGTAAGTAATCAAAATTAGTAAAAATGCTTCTGATCTAAACTGTTGAAAAAACATTTCATAATAATAATAATAATTTAAAAACATTACATCAAGTCAAATAGTTTTCACTTTCTGAATGACTGAATCTGTTTTTAAATTAATTCCTTTTAAAGCCATTTTCACTTTCAGCAAACATTTTAGGAAACCTGACATACACCAAGGCTTGAGTAGCCATCTTGAAAAAAAACTTTCACTTCTTTTTCTGAAATGAAAATATAAAATAATATTAAATATTTTAAAACTAATTTTTTATCAATTTAATATTTGTATTTTTTATAAATACGTTCATTCACATTTGTTTCTTTTCTTTTTATAATTTTTATTTATTTATTGTTGAATCTGTTTGTTTTAATGTATTTATTTGTTTGCTTTTTTATGCAAACCTACTAAAATTGAATATTAATGATAGTGAGAACAAGAAAAATTAAAGAATTTAAAATATTTTAACTTACAAAATGTGAAAAATATATCTAATTAAACTTGAGAAACCTTACATATTTAAAAATATATATGTTATTACAATTCTTTAATGGCAATTAAAGTTATTTATATTTATAGAATATATGTGTTCTTTAAGCTGTTTCTGTTTTTTCTCCTTGTTTATTAATCATTACTGATAATTCATTTTGAGATAAACAAACAACAACCATCATTATTTTTTAATAAAAGTGAAAATATCTTCTCACAGATATAAAACAAACAAACAAACTAAAGAAGAAGTACATAGACATGGCTGTACCTTTTTGCCCTTTTTCTTTTTCTTGTTAAGTCCTCCACCCAGTTTGACAATTGAATTAAAAATATCAGAACTCATTCGGTGAGTTGTTTTAAGTTTAACAGACGGCAGTTTTGCTGAAAAAAGAAAAAGGAAGGGTTATTAAGAAATCCATGAAATTAATTAGGAACAATCGTATATTTACTGAGAATTTTATGAATCTTGTGATCGAACAAGAACCTGAATACATCTTTTTTTTTTTTTTTTCCTTGGTTTTGTAAAATTTCTTTTTTAATAAAATGGAGGGCAAAATGATAAATAAAATCTTATGAAAAATTCAAATTTAAAAATTATTAAAGAATTTCAAATAAAAATAAATAAATAAAATAATAGCAATAGCAGGAACAAAAATCATAACAATGGTAATAATAAAAAAAATAATATTTATCTTTAGAAAATTATCTTTGTTCTGTGGAGAAATTTAGAGTTATCTACCTTCTTTTCTTAAATTGAGGCCATTGAGTATCTCCTGGCCTCCGAGGTCACCGATAAGGTTGTCTTCTAGGTCAAGCTCCTCCAGACACTCAGAATAAGCCAACAGCCTTAAAAACAGCAGACATTGTACTCCAAAAATATCAGTTTTTGTTTAATAGAGATGTAATGTAAAATAATGTTTTTAAGTCAATATTAAAACTTTAATTTTAGTGCTCTCTCTCTCTCTCTCTCTCTCTCTCTCTCTCTCTCTCTCTCTCTCTCTCTCTCTCTCATTAAAGAATGTTCAACATCTACTCACTTTTTGAAGAGTCTCATGACAATGACAGGGGCGTAAATTCCTTTCTTTCCCATTCCATCAATACTGTTATCTGCTATGTGTAACTTATACAACCAGGGACCCACAGGGGGAGGAGGGGGTGGTCCTTTTGCCTTCTTCTTTTTACCTCCTGAAAATAGTAAAATAAAAAAAACTTCATTTTCTAGTGAATTTTTATTTCATTAATGTATCAATGGTTTTTTTTCTTTTTTGCATATATTTCTGTCTATGTGTGTGTGTGTTCCATGTTTATAATTTTTTTTTTTAAATACACAAAAATAAAAATAAAATAAAAATAATATAAAAATTCACCTTTTTTCTTCTTTCTAGTTGGGCTTGATTTTCTGCCTTCTTCAGAACTTTCTCCACTTGGACCACGTTTATATCTGTTAGCCTTTTCTGAACAGTTCAAAATAAAAATAGAAATATTAGTCTTTATCAACCATGTCATCCTATCAGTATATAAAATTTTAACTAAATAAAAATATCAACAAACATTCTAAACAGTTTGATAAAAATACCAAACAAAACATAATAATAAGAACAACAACAAAATCTTCTAAATACAAAACAACTAGATATATAAAACATCACATGAAAATCTTAAAAGCAAAAAGAAGAAGAAGAAAAACACAAGAAAACTGAACACATAAAACACATAACAAACTTTAAATTCTACAGAAAAAAAAAAGAAGTAAATTAATAATATAATAAAGCAGATAAATAACTAAAATAAAAATAAAACAACAACAACAATAATAATAGTAATAACAGCAACAACAATAATAATAAAAGTAATAATAATAAATAAATAAATAAATAAATAACAAATCATCAGTAAATAAATAATAAAAATAAAACGACAACAAGAACAATAATAATAATAACAATCATAATAATAATAATAATAACAATAACTATAATAAAACAATAATAATAATAACAATAACAACAATAATAACTATAATAATAACAACAATAATAATAATAAAACAGTAATAATAATAACAATAACAATAACAATAATAATAATAATAACAACAATAATAATAATAATAATAACAATAATAATAATAACAATAATAATAATAATAATAATAATAATAATAATAATAATAATAATAATAATAATAATAATAATAATAATAATAATAATAATAATAATAATAATAATAACAATAATAATAATAATAATAATAATAATAATAATAATAATAATAATGATAATAATAATAATAAATAAATATGACACATAACAAACCTTCAGCTTCTCTCTGTTTTTTCTCCTCTTCCTTCTGCCGTTGTTCCTCTGCTTTCATGTACGCTTCCGATTCTGCGTGGTCAACGACAAGTTTGATCAGCTCCAGTGTCCCCTCACAGTCTAAATCATTTCCATCTAAATACAGCTCCCTGAAATTTCAGCAGTGGATAAATGTCTAGATAGGTCAGTTAAAATCATTTCCATCTAAATACAGCTCCCTGAAATTTCAGCAGTGGATAAATATCTAGATAGGTCAGTTAATGATTATTACCATCTAAATACAGCTCCCTGAAATTTCAGCAGTGGATAAATGTCTAGATAGGTCAGTTAAAATCATTACCATCTAAATACAGCTCCCTGAAATTTCAGCAGTGGATAAATATCTAGATAAGTCAGTTAATGATTATTACCATCTAAATACAGCTCCCTGAAATTTCAGCAGTGGATAAATATCTAGATAGGTCAGTTAAAATCATTACCATCTAAATACAGCTCCCTGAAATTTCAGAAGTGGATAAATGTGTAGATAGGTCAGTTAAAAGCAATACCAGCTAAATACAGCTCCCTGAAATTTCAGCAGTGGATAAATGTCTAGATAGGTCAGTTAATGATTATTACCATCTAAATACAGATCCCTGAAATTTCAGCAGTGGATAAATGTCAAGATAGGTCAGTTAAAATCATTTCCATCTAAATACAGCTCCCTGAAATTTCAGCAGTGGATAAATGTGTAGATAGGTCAGTTAAAATCATTACCATCTAAATACAGCTCCCTGAAATTTCAGTAGTGGATAAATATCTAGATAGGTCAGTTAAAATCATTACCATCTAAATACAGCTCCCTGAAATTTCAGCAGTGGATAAATGTCTAGATAGGTCAGTTAAAAGCATTACCAGCTAAATACAGCTCCCTGAAATTTCAGCAGTGGATAAATGTCTAGATAGGTCAGTTAATGATTATTACCATCTAAATACAGATCCCTGAAATTTCAGCAGTGGATAAATGTCTAGATAGGTCAGTTAAAATCATTTCCATCTAAATACAGCTCCCTGAAATTTCAGCAGTGGATAAATGTGTAGATAGGTCAGTTAAAATCATTACCATCTAAATACAGCTCCCTGAAATTTCAGTAGTGGATAAATGTCTAGATAGGTCAGTTAAAATCATTACCATCTAAATACAGCTCCCTGAAATTTCAGCAGTGGATAAATATCTAGATAGGTCAGTGAAATAAAACTCTTTTAAATTTTAATACTGTATATAGGTCAACAGACAGTTTAAATACAATGACTCTCTGATTTTAATATTGGATCAATAGACAAACAGGTCAAATAAAAATATACAGCTCTATGAAATTTTAATATTATTTAAATAGATAGGTCAAATAAATAAATAAAACTCTGAAATTTTAATAGTGTATATAGGTCAACAGATAGACAGTTTAAATACAGTGACTCTCAGATTTTAATATTGGATAGCTAGATAGATAGCTCTCTGATATTTTAATATTGGATAAAACAGATAAATAAATAGAGCTCTCTGAAATTTCAGTACTGAGTAAGTAGATAGATAAGCCAATTAAATAACAAAACTGTCATAAAATACAAAAGTAAAACCACAAAAAATACACAAATACTACTACTACTAATAATACAAAAATTAACATGTATAGAAAAAAACAAAAAAAACAGATTGAAATATTTCTTAAGTCAGGACCAGTTTAAATAGTTACCTGACAGCAGTTTCAGAAATCATTTTTCCGAGATATTTTCCACTTTGAATACCAAGTCCACAAAAACACATGCTTACAGATATTACACAGCCATTTCCCATAAGTCCCTCACACAGATAGGCACAGCCATCATCTCCAAACCTGAAATATATATATATATATATATATATACATGGCTGTGTTTGTGGGTGTGGGTGTGTACATCTTTACATATATATATATATATATATGGCTGTGTTTGTGGGTGTGGGTGTGTACATCTTTACATATGTGTGTGTGTGTGTGTGTGTGTACTTCTTTACATATGTGTGTGTGTGTTTGTACATCTTTACATATATGTGTGTGTGTGTAAACATCTTTACATATATGTGTGTGTGTGTGTGTACATCTTTACATATATGTGTGTGTGTGTGTACATCTTTACATATATGTGTGTGTGTATATACACCTTTACATATATATATATATATATATACACACATAAGAGTGTGTGTAGTCTGTGCATATGTATATATATTTATGTATGTATGTACATGTGTGTGTATATATGCATACACAGGTAGGCTTTAGAAAATCATATTAAGAATTAAATCATCTCCATTCAACTACAAGTCTAGATAAATTATTCCCTCTGTTTTTTTGTGTGGTTTTTGGGGTTGGTCTTTCTGTCTGTCTCTGTGTTTATATAAAAATATTACCAATGTTGTTTACTTACTCATTGTAGTCCAAGACAATAGTTGTGAGATTTGAACACGTTGGAAAACATCTGGAAATAAATAAAAAATAAATAAATAAATAAACAAACAAACAAACAAACAAACAAACAAATAAAAAGATAAATAAATAAACAAATTTTTTTTTTTAAAAATAGCTTTTTAATATTTACTGTTGTTTTTTTTTTTTGTTTTTTTTCTCTTTGTCTTCCTATTGTTATTATTATTATTATCATCATTATTTAAAAATTCCTACCAATTCAAACTTAATCAAAATGAATAAGGATTGGCCAACATTGACAATGATATAATCAATCTCAAAATCATTTTTTAAACCGATGAAGTCAAATAACGAAAAATGATGCATTTGCAATCTTAAAAACAAAGAATTAACTCATATAACAAGTTCAGAGATAACTTATTTGAAAAGTCTTTACAAATACTGGCTACATATAACTCATTTAATAAACTATTTTGGTAAGTTTTAATATAACATGTTTATATATAACTATTCTGATAATTCTTAATATAACATAATTACTGATAATCTATCTGAACTGTAAATATAATATGAGTAGAGATAACTAACTTGGTAACACAGAGAATATAACAGATTTGATCAGACTGTAAATATAATACAGCTGATTATATGACAATTCTTTACGTAAGAAGGTTATAGATACCTCATTTGGTAACGCTTAACTTAACTGACAAATGTGCAAAGATAAAATAGTTACTTAACTGATAAGTGTTAACATATATCTATGTTACAGATAACATGATAAATCATGAATGAAATTTTACAGATAATTAACATGATATATCTGTGAATGTAATTTTACTGGTAATTAACATGATAAGTCTGTGAATGTAACAGTTGAACTTATAACTTACCTAGTAAGTCTGTGAAAGTAACTGTTGAACTTATAACTTACCTAGTAAGTCTGTGAAAGTAACTGTTGAACTTATAACTTACCTAGTAAGTCCATGAAAGTAACTGTTGAACTTATAACTTACCTAGTAAGTCTGTCTAGTAACTGTTGAACTTGCAAAATGGTTTCTAGTAAGCCTGTGAATCAAAATAGGCCTCTAAATAATTAACATTGCTCTAGTAAACCACTGTTGCAAAATGGTTTCTCTAAAACCACTGCCTGCAAAATAACGTCAATAGTAATAATTATTACCATAGTTATAACTACTGTTACCACTAACATTTCCACTATTACTGCAACTGCTGATACTACTGTCAATAGTACTGTTATTACCATAGTTATAACTACTGTTACCATTAATATTTCCACTACCAAGTACTACTGTCATTACTGCTGAAACTACTACTGCTACTTCCACTACTACTGGTAAAACAATTATTATTACTGAAATAATTCCTATTACCACAGCTACTACCACTACAATCATTACTACAACTATTACTATTACCCTTATTCCACATAAAGCTATTACTACTAGTGTTGATTCTACTTCTGCAGCTACTACTACTCCTATTACTGCAACTACAGTTAGTACTGATACTACTACTTGTTTTATTACAACTGCTACTACCACTACCAATATTATTATTAATACACCACCACCACCACCACCACCACCACCACCACCACCACCACTACTACTACTACTACTACTACTACTATCTGTATTATCTTCTACTACTACTACTACTACTACTACTACTACTACTACTACAACTAATACATTCCTGCTGCTATGACTACTTACAAGTGTGGCCATATTTTCATATGACATAGGATAGTTCCATATGTGAAGATCTTTCATGCAGTCGTACCTCGTTTGGCGAATTGCATTTAAAACCGGTTCCACTAAAACAGGAAGCTCAGAGCCTGGATTTGCTGGCTCCAGGATAAACTGCAAATCAATGTGAGGAAGCCATTTTAAATTTCACCCTGAACAAAACTAAATAAAGTGAATTGAAATGAAAGGAAATGAAATGAAATAAAATAAAATAAAACAAAGTACAAATCCTACTGTAATATTAAATGTGAAATAAAATAAAGTAAAATAAAAAAAAAATTAAAAAATACACAATGTTAAATGAAAAAATGGAAATAATAATAATAATAATAATAATAATAATAATAATAATAATAATAATAATAATAATAATAATAATAATAAAAAAAAACAACAACAATTATTATTATTATTATTATTATTATTATTATTATTATTATTATTATTATTATTATTATTACTACTACTACTACTACTACTACTACTGCTTCTGCAACTATTATTGTTGTTGTTATTTTATTTTTCTTACCTTGGATAAACATCTTCCATTCTCAAGGCACTCCTTCATAATAGACTTTAAAGTTGGACTAGGCTGTGATTCAGTTACATTACAGTTCCTTTCATAATTCCTTAACAAGTTTTTCATAGTCACAATATCTTTAGTAAGATCTCCTTTCTTCCCCTTCTTCCCCTTCCCTTTTCCTTTTCCTTTTTTCTTTGGAGGCATCTGAAAAAAAAGCCAATAATAATAATAATAAGATGAAATAAAAAAGGAATTAATGAAATTTGTTTAATGATGCCTCGGTGTATTTTAAAACTGACAGTCAAATAAATTTATATAAAAAAAAAATCAGAGAGAAGAAACCCATCACCACAATGGACTGCTTTTATTAATTAGCAGCAAGTAACCTTTTATCTGTCTTCCAATGAACAGGAAATACTTCTGGATAAACTGTTCATGAAATATTGAAGTTATATTTTATACTAATTAAGAAACCATGGAGTACATTGAGGCAAATGAGGCAAATGCCTCAAATTGATGATTATTTTTTTTTTTTTTTTTTTTATACAAAGATTTTATTTAAAAAATATAAAATATAAATCTCTATTCTGATAAAAACAAGATCCACTGAATGAATTTGTTTATGTCTGCGGTTAGGGTTTGAAGTTTACTGACATCGTTGCGATGAAAGATATAACTGACTTCAAAGACATCAGTTTTGCCTCATTTCAAAAACAGTCTAGTTATGGCCATGGAGTAGTAGCTGTGGTAGTAGTAGTAGTAGCAGCAGTAGTAAAAAGACTGTTGTTTCAGATGAAATAAAAAAGTTTTAACATGTACAGATCCTCAACTCGCTCCCCCCTCTCTATATCCCCTTCTCTTTTCCTCTCTTTCTCTGTCTCTCAACACATAAACACATTCCATGGCCAGAACTAAACTCTTTTTGAAAAGAGGCAAAAACACTTAATTGTCCTGCTCCACTTGGCCATGACTGCAACGATGTCGGTAGTCTTCAAATACTAACCATAGAAATAAAAATTCATTCAGTGGATATCTTTTCTAATGGATTTATATTTTATATTTTTTAAACAAAATCTTTGCATAAATAAAAATTAAAATTAAAAAATTAAAAAATAAAACATTGTCTATTTTGGTATTAGGCATTTGCCTCATTTGCCTCAGTGTAGTTACGGCCATGCACTTGCATTGTCTGTATGTCTGTTTTGAAAAGCGCTTGAAATAAGTGAAAAAAAGTATGAACAAGCGAACGTTTTTTAAACTGAGTATGCTGAATAATTATTCTATTATTAGGTTGAATAAATTTTCTTTAAAGACTGAGTACTTACGCATGCTTATTTGAAATCGGTGATTAAACAAGCCATTCTTTTGCGATACTAACTTATTCCTTTATAAAATATCTCAGTCTAGCAACTTATCTCGTTCTTTTCTCGTTCTTTTCTCAGATATTTATGTCATACTTTTTTATTTGTTTATTTATTTATTTATAATTATTCTCTAAAACACTGAATTAAAATATATAAGCACGCGTTGACATCTATCCATTAAACGATATTAGTTGAAGTATAAACCCACACATTTAAAAAATATCTTATATTCGTCAAAGTTACCTATGAAATAATGCATAAATTAATTATCATATCAAAGAATTAAACTTTTACTTATTTAATATCGAAAATCCGAATTTATGTCTACCACGAAAATGGGTGAAAGCATAACACAATTATACAATTAAGTACGAAAGGATTTGTATTTTAAAATGTCAGTAAATATTTATCAAAAATAAATTGAAGATAAAGAATGGCAAACATAAAGAAAGGGTATAATTCCAAATGGAGCATTAAATAAGTAGAAATTAACGCACCTTTTTAAGTGTTTGTTTTCACTGTTGTTAGCTATAATGTTTGTAATTTCTTGTCTCTAAAGAACTCTGTCAAGGGAGATAACTACAAGACTTTTAAGCCAGGAGGGGAAGTAACTGGTTTTAATTTTGTCCAATATATCTGCCAAGCTTTGACAATCTCAAAATTAATATTACCAGTCACTTTTTTCAGCCAAAAAGTTTGGCATTATTATTATTATTATTATTATTATTATTATTATTATTGTTGTTGTTGTTGTTGTTTTTATTATCGTAAATAAGGAAGCTAAGCACTCTTTGTTATATAAATTAAAATAAGAATGTATCTAATATAATAAAAATGAAAACTAATAATCATATTAATACTGTTTATTTAGAAACTCAGTTTAATACGTTGACAAGCTTTTTATCATTTATAATGTGTAAACATTTATTTATACTTATATATAGTTTCTTCGATTACCGGTAATAACTACAATTGTAGACTTCGCAGCGAAGATATATTTTTGTCGCACTATTATTTTGCTTTATTATTAACAAAGTTCGGACGCTTTAGAAAACATAAAATTAAAAAGGACATTTATTTAGGCAATTTTGTATCTTTAGAGATATAAACAAATAAATAAATATATAATGGATGGATGGATGGATGGATGGATGGATAATCATAACTAAATATTAACTTATATTATCTCACAGCATTTTTCCATTTACAGTTTAAATAAATATACAAAAATATAGATTATAAAAGGTGTATGGA
>CM022666.1:7920764-7973264 GCA_012295275.1 Chrysomallon squamiferum
ATGAAAACTGTTTAAGAAATTTTCTTTTAAGATGCAAATGAGCAATTAAACATCGAGGAAATAACATTGAACAGTACACCTAGTAATGGATCGAAGTAAATAATAGCTCTATATATATACCGTAATAGCCCGAAATATACACCATAATGGCCTGTTTTCGATCACCGTCTTCAAATTAGCATCGAGTAAAATATATGTTATGATCACCATGATAATAATTATGAAGTTAACTTGAGACCAGTGCACGTGCCTTTGCTCCTCTTTCTTGTCTGGTCAAGTACAGTATTCTAACAAATAAACAATCACCGAAATCCTCAACAAGTGACTTGAGTCCCATAAGGAATATAAAACCAGAAGTTACCCCCATTGCTTTGAAAATAATAACTCCTTATATTATAAGCAATAAGTTTTCCATAAAAGACAAACCAAATGAGAAAACAACCCGAAAGCTTTCTGCTGGATGGAAAAAATGAAGAGTTTTTAAGGAATATACTTAATGATCAATTAGCAGGACCAAACGAAAACGAGGCTTGGTGGTGCAGGATGGATACAGATGTCTTTGTGGATGTGAAGGTTTCTTGCTGGCAACGATATCATAATCAGAAGGAAAACAAGAACTCAAGATGCTACTGAAACTCGGACAGTGACTGGGTCTACTGCTGTAATGTGGCAAAGCTCTTGCATGATCGTGTATCCACCAGTTCGTGTAGCTGTTCCTGCTCACCGATCTGATGTTGAAAATTGGAATCGCTTCACAGGCATGTGCCTATTTCTGTGAAATTCTAGCTGCAGTGTTGTCATGACACCTTATTCAAACACCACACACGTTTAGAAACTCATTACTGAAAGTTACGTGTATGTAACAGTAATGCAGATTAGAAGAGATTTCCACCATTATACGTAATATATCACGGTTGCGTGATTTGCATTACGTTATTTGATTAGCACGTTAAATTTTTCACTCTCTCAATATCCGCTAACCTCGTTTTAGAGCCGGGGCTTAAGCTACCCGATTTTAATCAGCATCAGATGGTTTGAAGACGTAGAGTTGTTTTAAAAAAAAAGAAAAAAAAAAGAGATAATGATGATTATACCTTGTTTGCAAAAGAAAATGTTTTATTTATATAAACGCTTATTACACGACTCCTTGTTATGCGTTTGTGTGTGTGTGTGTGTGTGTTTTATTTATGTGTATATTTATATAAATACACACAAACATACATATATACAGAGATGTAATTCTTTATTCAAAAAATAAAAAGTAAATAACTAAACACTTGTCTTTCCACTGAAGGCGTTATCATTCAGACACCTGAAAAGGCCTCGTATCATTTTCCTGAAGTTTTTGCTGAAAATGAGAAACATAAAAACCTTAATGGAACAGTTTGAGTACGAAATGAAGAGAAGCACAAGCTGAACGAGGCCTTCGCCATTGGACAGCTCAGCTATTTTCATCGAACTGGACCGCAGTAAATAGTACAACCTCATCACGTGGATGGGAGAGTTCATCAAGAGAAACGAGACCGACAGAGCGAACAGCATCTTAGCAACCCGAACCTGCGGATGAATGTTCGACAGGCGCCTTCCAGAACCTTCCCTGTTTGGACTGAAGCCGCTTCTCAAGCGAAAGCTGTTGGCTGTGGACAGAATCATCGTCGTGAGCATGATGGCAATGCCTGACAGCGGAATGAGGAGGGTGATTATGGAATCGACGTACGTGAAGATAGACGTGAGGTTCTGGTACTCGAGATTCTTGTCACACAGAGCGCGCGAACTTCCCGGCGCTTGTCTGACCTTGGTGAAGACGACTGAAAAACTGTACATGACTAAAGCGGCCAGCGCCAGCACGACGACTACGGTAGTGGCGCGTGCGCGCGAGCACATCACCTGAACGTGCGTCGGGTGACAGATGGTTATGTAGTTCTCGACAGTCACACACACCATGTACCACACGGACAAAAAGCTGCAGACGTACGTGAGGTAAACAAGACTTTGACACACCCCCTGCGCGTGGTTTAAGTAGTAACCCAGCACTTCCAGCCACACGAAGAAGAGGCTGACTAAAAATCCGGTATCGGACACAAGTACTGCTAACACGTACACGCTGGACGACAGCTTCCGTAACGAATTCCGGCAGAATACCCACATTGAAATACTGTTTCCCAGGAAACCAACTCCGACAATGATGGGGAGAACGTAAACGTAGAGCACTGTGGCTATTTTCTTGATAAGGATGTCTTCTGCCAACCACAGCCGGGTACTGTTCCATGTTAGATTTGCCGCCATTCAAACTGGAATAATAATAATAATGATAATAATAGTAATAATATTATTAATAATAATAATAATAATAATAATAATAATAATAATAATAATAATAATAATAATAATAATAATAATAATAATAATAATAGTTGTAGTAGTAGTAGTAGTATTAATAATAATAATAATAATAATAATAATAGTTGTAGTATTAATAATAATAATAATAATAGTAATAATAATAATAATAATAAATATAATAGTATTAATAATAATAACAATAGCAGCACCAGCAATTATAAAAACAACAATAATGATAATGATCATAATAATAATAATAATAATAATAATAACAGAAGCAGCAACAACAATGATGACGATGATGATGGTGATGATGATGAATCATATCATTAATAATAATAATAATAATGACAATGACAATAGTAGAAATAATAATAATAATAACAATAACAGCAGCAGCAGCAACAACGACAACAACAACAATGATGATGATGATGATGGTGACGATGATCGCGATCATAATAATAATAATAATAATAATGACAATAGTAGTAGTAATAATAATAATAACAACAGATAGCAATAATCAAAACAGAAATAAAAACTGAAACAATAACAGTTTTATTACTAAGAGTAACAACATTAACAGCATACATCAGCAGAGAGTTGAGAAATAAAAGTTCACTTAAAATAATAACATCAACAAAAGCACTGTTACTATAGCAACGATAACAACTGCAGCAAACTACAATAGCAGTAGCAGCAGCAGCAACAACTGCAATAAATAAGCAAACAAACAATTTATATGTGTTTGTCATTGTTGTTTTTGTTGTTATTGTAATTACTAGTATTACCATTATTAATATCTTTATTATATTTATGATCAATAAATCAATACGTTTGTGGTTTTTGTTATATCATCATTATCATTAAAACGTATATTGTTCGCTTGTTGTCATTTTCATTATCACCACTATCATCATCATTGTAATCATTATAGCGTTTATAAACTGTATATTTTATTGTTACTGCTTGTATTTTAAAACAAATACTGAGATTACTAATTATTATTTAAAAAAAATTTTGGGACCTTCTTTGCGATTCTTTCTGTTTGTGTTATCTTCAGATATGATCTGCATGTTGTTATGGGACCGAAGAATAACGATTAATGCTCCTCCGTTCTTACGTTATCATTATACGAAAAGAAAATTATCAATAATAAAAGGTTTCAATAAATACTCTTAAAACGAGTAGAGATGTTTAAACAAATTATCGAATATTCTGTAGATTTCATTATTAATATATTTTTTTCTGGTTTAATATCGAATTCATAACCAGTTTGCCTTCGAGCCAATTTTACAGTAATTCATTTCTAGTGCACCAGACGACACTTATGGATTTAATAACTTGCTCATTTCAAGATGGTGAAAATTTTAAATTTGTTTTTTACAGTCAGACATTTATATCAATAATCCTTTTTTTTATTAGTATCATTACTACTACTACTACTACTACTACTACTACTACTACTACTACTACTACTACTACTACTACTACTACTACTACTACTACACTACAGCTACTTCTATAATTAGTACTACTGCTTCTAATGCCAATATTACAACCACTACTACTACTACTACTACTACGACTGCTACCACTACTGTTACTGCTACTTCTACTACTACTACTACTACACTACAACTATTATCACTACAGCTACTACTATAATTACTACTACTGCTACTTTTACTACTACTATACAATATTACTACTATTGCCACTACTACTATACTGCAGCTGCTGTGACTATTACTACTACCACTTCTACTACTGCTACTGCAAAGACTACAGCTGTCATTTACGACTGTTACTACTGCTGCTGCTGCTGTTGCTACTACCACTACTGCTACTACTACTACTTCTACTGCTACTCCTACTGCTATTATTTAAATAATAATAATATAAAAAACATTCTAGTGATTATTTCTTGGCAATGAAAAAAACTTTAATGGAGAAATTAATGTAACGTAAATGTTATTTTATATGTTTTTCAGCGTGCTGGCTTCTCGAAAAAGTTTTGTATGCCCACAGGAAACAAATTATCCGAAGAAATAAACTGTTTCGAAAAATGAAAGGCAGCCCTCATCCGCCATTTTATTTTGGAAAACGTAGCCGACTTTACAAACATGAAGAAGTCAGTCTCATACATGTCTGCCGTGTTATTTTCATATTCCAGGATCCTCATCAATTCGGTATTTGGGAATCGATTCCGAAACAACTTCGGCAAACAGAAGTTAACGATAAGATTTTAGAGACGTCGAGACAGTATTTATCGGGAAGAAATTTAAAAGTATAAAAGAAACTCTATCATTATTATATTGATTTTCGTTGCGTAACATTGCTCGTGCGTAAAGTATTGGTTCCGAAACGCAAAGTGGCGAAGAACAATGACTTACCGAAAAGAATGAAATCAATAATTTAATTAAAAACAGTATTTAGTTACTAGAATGAATGAAAGAATAGATGAACAACTAAGCGAAAGGAATGATAAAATAAATGACTATATATTAACGTTAATGGTTACCTGTTGTCGCTTTTTGATTAGTCGAAGAGGAAACCCGACATTTACGATTTCAACTTAAAAAGGGCTGTATACAAATAGTATATCTTACTTTATTTTGTACATGTATTGTAAGCAGTGAGCCGAACGGCTTAAAGCTATAAAACAACACAACACAATACAGACAGACAGACAGAGAGAGAGAGAGAGAGAGAGAGAGAGAGAGAGAGAGAGAGAGAGAGAGAGAGAGAGAGAGAGAGAGAGAGAGAGAGAGCGAATTATAGAGAGAGTTAGAGAGAGAGTAAGAGAGAGAGAGACAGAGAGAGTAAGAGAGACAGAGAGTAAGAGAGACAGAGTAAGAGAGACAGAGAGACAGAGAGAGAGACAGAGAAAGTGAGAGAGAGAGAGAGACAGAGAGAGAGAGAAACAGAGAGAGACAGAGAGAGAGTGAGAGAGACAGAGTGAGAGAGACAGAGGAGAGAGACAGAGAGAGAGAGAGAGAGAGAGAGAGAGAGAGAGAGAGACAGAGAGAGAGAGAGAGAGAGAGAGAGAGAGAGAGAGACAGAGAGAGAGAGAGAGAGAGAGAGAGAGAGAGAGAGAGAGAGAATGCCAGTCACGAATGTTCATCGATAATGACGTGGCTCTAACTGAAAAAAAAGAAGAAAAAAAATGAAAAAAAAAAAAAGCACATAAAAAAACAGTCCACGTTATTCTATAACAATTAAACATGCTCCAAGCTGAATCAATAACAGATTACAAAGTATACTGCTATGTTGACAAACTGTATCCATTTACGCTAATAACATTTCTTCGCTCCGACTGCAAAACTGTTTCCGAATCTGGAATTTAAGTAATTTCTAATCAGTGTGACTGTTTCAGTTTTAAAGGGCAGGTTGCAGTGATGACATTGTTTTTCCGTTTGCGCTGATAACTTTGCTCGTCCCAGGGGGTTACTGGCTTACAGTGTGTGGAATATAACCTCCTGTCAATCAGTCTAGCTAGTGAAATAGTTAAGCAATCGTCCTTCAAATTACAGATTTCGCGTCCTGGCTGCTTTTAAAAGTTAAACAGTATGTGAAAAACCTGTCTTATCTCTTTAAATAAACCTCTGAGAATGCATCATTAGCACTGCCTTGAGTAAAAAGCCCAAGCTTTTGAATTGCATAGCCAAGACAGGCGTACTCGAGCCGTCATTGGCTGTAAGAAAATCTCAAATAGTGTGACATATTATTTCTTTTAAATGTACTTTAAAAATGTTTTAATGAACCCTCTCTGAACTGATCCATTTTATAGACGCATCCTCAGACCAAATCATACATATATGAAAGATGAAAGAAATGTTTTATTCACAGACGAATTCAGCACAATGTTTTAATCTACGATAAATTCGGGTCATACATACGGTTAAGAACCAGACAGATAATGATCGAAAAAACAAAAAAAAAAACCCCAGAAAACTTGCTGCTGCCAGTTTATGTTACTCGTTTTCAGTTAGCAACAGAGAATCTTTTATATGATCCTTTTCATAAACGGTAAAATACAAACAATGGCTGTTCATAAACCAGTCGTGGCGCACTGGCTGGAACTGGAAATAACTGAAACCTATACGTGAAAGGGTTTAGCCATTTATGTTCATCTTATGATACTAATACATAAATAAACATACACACTCTCTCTCTCTCTCTCTCTCTCTCTCTCTCTCTCTCTCTCTCTCTCTCTCTCTCTCTCTCTCTCTCTACATACACACACACGCACACGCAAACACACTTTCTGATACACAAGATAGAGCTTGCGAAAGATGACAGAGACAGGTCTTTGATATATTTATTTTATTTATAACACCATCGTGGTTGTACAATAACATCCTAATAACTTCTAGGGTAAACAGAATCTGCGAGATGTCAACGACTTGGCTTTTCAATAGATTACACAGCGCTGTCGGGCATTACAGTTCAACGCTTCTCGTGCAAAGAATGGTTCACGCAAAAACAACGTCTCAAATGACGTAACAAGTGCAAGAAGAAAGGTAAAGTGCGTCCGGAACACTCGACACTTAACAAACCGTCGCAACGCGGTTTTAATGAAAACGGATTACAGAGATCACGAAACTGAAGAAGGAATCAACGATGATTTTAGTGTCATTAATATTTGATTTTTGCGTGTATATTCTCTTTCGATCAAGCGTTCTCTCTCTCTCTCTCTCTCTCTCTCTCTCTCTCTCTCTCTCTCTCTCTCTCTCTCTCTCTCTCTCTCTCTTTCTCTTCTTCTTCTTCTTCTTCTTCTTCTTATTATTATTATCATCATCATCATCATCATCATTTTTTTAGACTGTCGTATCTTGTTGGGTTTTTAAAAATATTTTGTTCCTGCGAAGTAATGTTTATGAAAGAGATATCGTTGCTGTTCGATAAAGAGATGGTATCAAGTTTTGTTTCTCTGATTATCATATGAAACCAGAGATATGACGTTCAGTAACCTTTAAAACCAAAATATTTTAAGGAATCGCTGCTTTCCTTCATTTATTCATCTGTTAATTCACTTATTCATTCTTTTAACCTCTGTTTTATATTTAAGAACGGGACTTTGAATTGTGCCGGATTAAACAGAAATCCGGGCTGGTCAAAGGCCGGTTTTCGCAGAGTGCGCTAAATATATATCTATATATATATATATGGTGACTGGAAAAAAAGTTACAGGAAAATTAGTCACAGAAAAAAGTCACAATTTAGAATAGGAAAATAATCACATGAAAAAAAGTAAAAAAATGTATGGGTTTGTAAAGTATTGAATGTGGCATCATAGTATGCATGGGGTAATTGTTAAGCTTATTGAATAGACTAGATTAAAGAAAGTGGCTTCGTATTGTGCAGGGATGGTGACTTGTTACATTTATTAATTAGCATCTGTTAGGCAGGATTACGTCCAGCTACTGATTAGGATAGATTTAAACTAAGGGCTTCCTTTTGTAAATGATTTATAAAATGTGCCAGGTGAAAATGTGTTTCCCTATATGTCCTCTAGCTTGCTCTGGTATGAGAAGTCTGTTTAATATGGATATTATTCATAGCAATAAGGGTAATAACAAAAGCTTTTATGAATGGTTCATGTATACCAAACATGCAACTCGCAAAACAAAGTTGTGGTGTAAATGAGTCAAAAGATCTAGTTGTAATTGGCAGAATCTCTTCATGATATTGGGTGGAACATCCGCCTAAACCACAAACATTAAAATCAAAGAACATTAACAAAAAAACTCTGACAAAATGTGTTTAATTTATCTTTCATTTCTAATATATTTCTTAATCTTAATTAAAAATTGTGACTTTTTTCCTAGAATCATATATATATATATATATATATGAACGGTTATTTAATCACGAAAAGAAAAAAGAAAAGAAAAGACAGCATACTGCTGAATATATATTTCTTTAATAACTGAACAACGATGAAAACAAAAAATTACTACCTCATTAATTTTAAATTAAGAAAAAAAAAAGGTTTCAGACGCACACAAAAGGCCAGTTTTAGACAACGGTGCGCTTTTTATTAAGAAAGAAAACACATCAAAAACAAAATACAAAAGGCAGAGGAGGCCGCATCTGTAATTTCGAGCGCTCGGTTTGTCATTTTGTTCAGGGGTATATTATTTCCTTATTATTTACTCGGTTAATGCATTTCATATGGTTAATTTCCTTTCTGTACAAATCATATCGTGTTACTGTTTTTTGGTTGTTGTTGTTTTTAAATGTTTTCTGGTTTTTTCCTTGTACTAAAGATGTTGAAATACAGAAATGGTTAATTAAAAGAACACGAGCCGTACAGTCTATCTGCACACACACACACACACACACACACACACACACACACACACACACACATTTTTCCTAAAAGCAGTGTATATTCAAACAACTGAAAAACCACTATCACACATCGCTGTGGAAATTCGCTTTCTGTTGGTTATTTGGTTATTATAACACGCCAGATGATTGCAGGTTTTGATGTTACCAAAGCAACCAGAATTAATGTTTAATGACAAAGAAAAACAAATAATAATAATCAATAATAATCAATAATAATAATAATAATAACAACAACAACAACAACAATAATAAAAACCATAAAACACAAAACAAAAAACAAATCAGATCTAATTGAAAAACAAAAAAAAAAGAATAAGAAAAAGAACTCGGTACTTGATCTGCAGAACAGAATATCGAAAAAAGAGATAAAAACACTATTTTAAAGAAACAGTTTTGCTATGCAACTAGTTTTCGTACTTGCTGAGAATTAATTAAAGACGAGTCGAATGCCAGCTCGCCTGGGGAGCCGATCTCTCCGCTGATGCTGAACTGGAAATAGGGCCACTGCTATGGGTTTGCATTGATACGACTTCTGTCTCACCCCCCGGCTCACATCGCCCCATTAACCGTAAATTAAAGCAAAGCAAATTCCGTAACCTCGCGCCATTACGATCATTCACTTCCGGGTCATGTATCATTGGAGGATTGCGTATTGAATAGATAAATACAATATTAAAAAAAAAAAAAATAATAATAGTAATAATGATGATGATGATGATGATGATAATAATAAAAAAATAATAATAATAATAATAATAATAATAATAATAATAATAATAATAATAATAATAATGCTGTTACAAATACCACTACACTGTAACAACCAATGTAACAACTAATACTAATTCTTCTTTAATAATTCTGCTGCTACAACTACTACTACTAGACTATTATTATTATTATTATTATTATTATTATTATTATTATTATTATTATTATTATTATTTATGGTTTAAATGATGCTGCTAAAGAAGAGACCTATAACTGCCAATACACGTAACAGCGGTAAGAGATCGTGTCTAAGAACCTTCCCACAAACAGTAGAGTATACTGTTAAAGTTCACACATGAAAACAGAAACTGGAGGGGGCTGATACTGCGAACCATCGTTTCCGAGATCTTGCTCTACTACCGATGAGCTAAGTTTACTAAGATGATAACCGCTGCTGTGTTTTTGTCTTTAGTGGTAGATTTAGAAAATTAGAGACTGAGAATATAACACACATTACACGGTAACAGTTGCAAGATGCCAATACTACTAATATTATTACTAATACCGCTATCATTGCCAGTACTAGTACCAATAATAATAATATGATTACTACCACTATCACAACCACCACTTCTGCTACTACCATTACTACTACCATCGCACTAGTACTGTACCTTTACTACTGATACTCTGCTACTACTAATAATAATTCTATTACAAATACCATTACACTGTAACAACCAATGTAACAACTAATTCTTCTTCTTTAATAATTCTGCTGCTGCAACTGCTACTATTCTTTATGTTTTTAATTTTAAAATGTTTATGCCAAATTATTTACGTATTTAGATGCCTTGGTAACAGAAAACCGGAAAATCCAGAAATCCGGAATGCCTCAGGCCTCAATATTTATTACTATTACTCATAATTCCGGATTATGTACATTAATACTACTGATACTACTACTGCTATTACTAATTATACTAATGTTTATTATAATAATAAAAATAACAATAATAATAATGTTGAACATAATGACAACGATGATGATGACGTCGACGAACTCAATGATTATATCTTGATGATGATTTTATACTGATACTTGGTACAACTTTTAAATAGATAAAATAAAAATCAACCCTGCTTCATATATTATCACAATATATTACGATGTTAGAAACGTCAGTAATAGAGAGAGAGAGAGAGAGAGAGAGAGAGAGAGAGAGAGAGAGAGAGAGAGAGAGAGCGTTAATACACTTAAAATAACCTATTCATTGACGAAATAAACAAAACGCAATAAAACAAAATTTTAAAGAACGACAACTTAAATTAAACTGAAGTTAATAAAACGGGTCAAAATAATGACACTGACAGTAAACAAACTGATGGACAATCCAGATCAACGAAGGAAAAGAAAATTCCACGAAAGAAAAGCAGAAACGAAATAAAATAAAACAGAACAAATAAATCGTTATACTTACTGACAGAATATGCAGGCGTGAATGGATTGTCGCGGAAGAATACGATAAATTAATCTGTCGTTGACACAGCCGGCGCTGACGCTGTAAATTTTATCGAAGAATCGGTAAACGCATTTATCTTGCTGCTTCCGTGCTCTTTTTTTTTTTTTTTTTTTTTGGACCGGATCTTTGTGGACTCAGTGAGTTATTGTTCTTGCCGCGATTAATTAATGTGCAGTTGCTAATTCGCGAGTAACTCATTGACTGAGCTTTGCAGCAGAGATTGTTGTATATGACATTTTACTGGCTGATGTACTTTAGGTTATACTTCTAAACACAACTTGTTTTTTTTTCTTCTTAATTTGATGATTTATTAACTGGATTTCTATGGTGCCGGCCGTTGTTTGAACAAGCGTGCATGCTTGTGCGTATGTGTGTGTGTGTGTCTGTGGTTGTACAATGTATATTTATTTACTCATATTCTGTTATTTACATTTTGTTGTTGTTGTTGATGATGATGTTGTTATTATTTTTAATGTTGTTATTACTGTTATTACTGTTGTCAGTGGTGGTGGTTGTTCTAGTTATTATTATCATTAATACTACTACTACCACTACTGCTATTGTTACTATTTTACTACTGCAAAGTGCATAGGAGGGGGCCTGAAGGGGCGGTGTCCCAGGGCATCCAATCAGAGAAAAGCATTTAATAAATTTGGTTCATTTACATTTAAATCGAATAAAATGATTATTTTACGTTTCATTTGTGTTTACATATTCAAAATATCTTCCTTTCTCATAATATTTCTCATTTCTAAGCCTTATACTTGAGTCTTTGGTTCCGGGCATCACCAGACCTCTGCACGCTACTGCTTCTACAACAACAACAACTACTTCTTCCACTGTGGCTACTGCTACTACTACAACAACCACTACTACTACATTAATATTATTTTCATGCTGTTGCGGCTGTAATTATCACTGATACTGCTATTATGACTACGACTGCCACTGCTACTACTAGTACTACATTATGGAGGGGTTAACAAAATAAATAAATAATTATTGATGTGTATACCCTCTCATCCACTCATTTTTATACGTATAGATATTTTGATATGATGTATTAAAGTCGATATGTTTTGCGTAATCAAGCAGATCTTACGACAGTTTCTATCAAAGTCTGAATTATTGTACGTATTCAAATATCTCTTTGGATATTATCTGTTAAAGTCAACATTTTGGGGCGTTTTTTCTGTTATAATCGATATTTTCTAATATATATCGATAGAGTTTTTCCATGTACTTGGGACATTTTCTCTTACAGTTTGTGTACGTACTCATGCAGTTGTTTTGAATGTTTCAAAATCATAGATCTCCATTCCAGTGTGTTAGCTTGAAATTCAGTAAACCAATTTTGAGGGGTAAACAATCCCTGAATGTGAAAACAGAAATCAGAATTGACAAAACCACGAGTGTTTCCTTCTGTGACGTGTAACGTTGGTTCTTCGGGTGCCTTTTGTTGAAACAGGTCCCACATCAATAACGTACTTGTAACTGCACTATTAATAGTAAAATAATAAAAAATAAAAAAAACTCGTAGGAAATAAACGAATAGAAGAATGAACGCACCTAATCTGGGCCCCACAATTACTCATAAAATTAATTGATAAAAAAAAAAATAGTAATAATAATAATAAAATATAAAAAAGTAAGAAAAAACGTAGGAGTTATTTTTTATTTCCTGTCATCGCTTATTTATTTTTAATTACTTAATTAATTTATCTTAACATCACTAGAACAAAATCATTATTTAACAGGCTAGTGGAGGTCAAACCTCTGTTTACTGACAATACCAGAACAGATTACCTTTTTTATTTTCATAAAATATCCATTACAAAAAATTAAATATATGTCTAATGACACTACAGCAGGATGTTTTATACAATAACAGGCTGTTACATTTGTTTAATGATACCATTACACAAATTTCGTGTTTCTTCTGCCCACGTATTCCTGGTTGAATAGGTCAGATATCGTAATATTATTAAAAAATAAAAACAAAAATGGCAAATGTGTACTGTGAATGCTGTGGAAGATGAATTCGATTTTATTTTAAAATGTCCTTTGTATATGAATATACGATTGTTATATATTAACAATCTATACTTAAACTCGTGCAACTGTTGTCAGCAGAAAATAGAAAAAGAATTGTTTAAACTGATGAATAGCTTTTAAAAGCCTTAAATATTCGCTCTGAATGTATTTAATTCTCCATCCTCCATTTCGTTTTCTATTTGTAGCCTGTATATCTCACTTTATTTTGTATATGTATTGTAAACCAGTGAGCCGAACGGCTTAAAGCTATAAAATACAGAGAGAGAGAGAGAGAGAGAGAGAGAGAGAGAGAGAGAGAGAGAGAGAGAGAGAGAGAGAGAGAGAGAGAGAGAGAGAGAGAGACAGAGAGAGCTTTGTAAATTAGGCTATTACAAATCAAATATTTGTTTAAGTGTTCTCTCGGAGGACACAAACTTTTATAAAATAGGTTATTATGAGTCGAATATTTGTTTATCGATACATTACATCACAACTTCTGTTTACAGATCAGCTATTTAACATCAAACATTTGTTTTAACAAAAATGACAGCAACTTTTTCAAACTCGTGTAGGATAAAAAACCAACTGGCCGTCATGAATCAAAAATGTATTTAACAACGTTATTAGAACTAAGCGAAATAATATATATATATATATATATATATATATATAGAGAGAGAGAGAGAGAGAGAGAGAGAGAGAGAGAGAGAGAGAGAGAGAGAGAGAGAGAGAGAGAGAGAGAGAGAGAGAGAGATAAAAACCCGGTCAATTATATCTATTTGAATTTCAGTTTGAATTTTGTTTTCAAATGTAAATAATTTATTTGACAAAAGCACAAAAATTCGGAAGCTGACTACTATTATTCAAATGTTTGACTACATCCCGCAAATCGGCTGTTATAAGTTAAATATTTGTTTTACGTCACTACTCATTGGTACATTGTATTACGTTAGTACAAATTACTACAGCCATCTAACAGAGAGTGACGTACGTACATACATAAATGATCTTTGATAAACTGTTTGGTTATTTAATAAATATTACACTTTAATCTTCAGAGAAACTCAAGGAATATTATATACACTTTTCTGTAATTATTGTATTACAGCCTTATATTTACCATTGCCAAGGCCAAATAAGTCAAACATTTGTTTTGCGTCTTTAAAACTAGTTAATTTTAAAAAGAAATCTGCTATTGGATATCAAAGACTTCTTTAAAGATACAACTAGATTATATTAATTTCACGCAATAATAGTAATAGTAATAGTAGTGGTAGTAGTAATAGTAGTAGGTGTTGTTGTTATAGAGCAGCAGCAGCAGTAGTAGTACTAGTAGTAGTAATCTCCATTGCTATCTATGGCTACAGATCTTTTAATTTAACCTTTATGATTAGCCGTATACATTCATTTAAATAATTTTTAAAAATAAAAAGAAAGAAAGAAAGAAAGAAAGAAAGGAAATAAAAGTCTTAATCTAGTTAAAAAAAATATATATATAAAAAAGAAAGAAAGAAAGAAAAAAATTTAAAAAATTAAAATAAAAATGTTTCATTTTATTTTTTAAGAAAATAATTGCGGTTGTTTCCTGGACGCTGTAGGGACGTCTAAACTGCAAATGATTGCAGTCGACGTGCATTAGCGCATTTGTCTGTGTTTGTTACTAGCTTTATAACTGTTCTTATTTTCACTTAGTCGAAACACTGATGTATCCTGTATATCGACGTGCGTGTGTATCTGTGTGTGTGTGTGTGTGTACATGTATATGTACATTCAGACATATACACATGCATACATTGACATTCACAAACACAAACACACACACATATATATACATACACATACATTTTCACAAACTTATACACATAGGTACACATATACATACATAAATATCCATGCATGCATGCATACATTCAAACATACATACATACACACACAGAAACAGATATAAATACATGCATAAACATACACAGATAATACATGTATACATTTATCTAAACATTTATATAAATATATCAGTGTGTGTGTGTGTGTGTGTGTGTGTGTGTTTATAGGTGAGTGTATGTATGTATGTATGTATGTTTGTATGTATGTATGCATACATATATATATATATATATATATATAGAGAGAGAGAGAGAGAGAGAGAGAGAGAGAGAGAGAGAGAGAGAGAGAGAGAGAGAGAGAGAGAGAGAGAGAGAGAGAGAGAGAGAGAGAGAGAGAGAGAGAGAGAGAGAGAGATGCATATAATTACACATACACACAAACACTTAATCGTAACATAAAATCACTCTGACAGACAGACAAACAGAAAAACAGACTAATAATTACACTAGAGACAACATCAAGCTAAGTAAGAGACAGACCGACAAACAGAAAGACACTTACAGAGTGACAAACAGATGGACTCTTACGCTAATGACACAAACACGTATTTCAGCCTTTTGTATTCACAGACTCTGTTCACTTAGCGTTTCCGCCAGATCAAAGCAGCCGCGGAGAATTACTTTTAGCCTGTTTTACATTTCAATTTCCTTTCCCAGTTTCAAAGGCAGAAACATGAAAGACAGGTACAATTAAAAAGTGCCGTACGTTCGGTCAGTAACTCTGGAGAAATAAATTTATATTTCGGTCATTCACAACGATGCTGTTTTGTTATTGTTATTATTGTAGTAGCTGTTGTTGTTGATGCCGTTGTTATTGCTGTGATTATTATTATTATTATTATTACTGTTGTTGATGATGCTGTTACCACGATTCCTCTTACAAATACTGCAGCTGTTACTATTACATTATTATTATTATTATTATTATTATTATTATTATTCCAGTATGTATATGTGTGTGTGTGAATGTGTAATTGTATGCATATATATATATATATATATATATATAAGTTATATAGTCTAATATTATTAGTCCTTCATTTCATTATTTAATAATGTTAGTCGTGCGTGTGTTTTTTAAAATCTTTTTAGTCATGCGCGTCATTAATATAATATACGAGAAAAGGAAAGAAAATATTTCAGGGACTGTCTAGAACGGGAAATATTCCTCCAATAAGAAGGAATCAGTTTGAAATATATCATATTTTGGGCCAGTGATCTGATTTTTAAAACCCAGCTCGTTTGTTGAAGAAAATCGAGGGGAGGAAATCAATCAATAAATAAATAAATAAGTAAATAACCTAGGAACAAATAAAATTAAGAAAAATGAAAAAAAATACTCATTAATATTTATAATACTTTCTTTAAATAATATCAGTATAGCAAATGAATAAAAATATTATCAAGCAATAATGTTAACAACAACAGCAACAACAACAACAACAACAACAATATGATAAAGATAAGTACTACTAACCTCCATTAAAATTGAATTCCTGCTGAGTTTTTTCAGTACAAATCTATAAAGACATTCAAGTTACGAACTACAAAAACCTCATTACAGGCGGAAGAAAGCGAGCGGATTAATACTAATGTAAATAGTCCAGCGGAGAGGTACTAATTAGAAATTTGTATTGCTTCATGGCCGGAAGGAGTCACCGGAAGTTCTTAGAACGTGCTTTAGATCGCACGAGATATCCTTTTCATTGGTTCTTAATTAGACTTCTGCTTCAGGCACGTGCATAAACTGTCAAAGAAGTCACGTGTTTTTAAATTTAAAAAAAGAAAAAAGAAAAAAAAAAAAAAAGAGAGATAGAAAGAAAAAATATTGCGACCTTAAGGTATAGCGTTTAGGATATTTTCGGTTCAGTTAGAAAGACTTGAAGGTAATATGGTTGTCCTGACATTAATGGAGTGACGTGGTTAAAATGATGTCACATTACTGTTTTGAATTTAAAAAACAAAATAGCACTTTTAATGTTCAAACATTTCTGTGTTTACAGTTCGTGTGAATGTTAACTTCGCTATACTGAATTTTTTGTTTATTTTTATTTATTTATTTATTTACAAGCTTAGTAAATTTTCGATTGTGTTTTCACCAATGATATTATAATTTATAACCTTTGTATTATAATAAAATTATAATATAGCATATACTTAACATTAATTTCATCATCTTGTTAAATTATTTTATTTTTGTATTATCTGGGTTTAAAAAAAAACCAAAACAACAACAACAACAACAATAACAACAGTGACAACGACCATTAATATAGAATCTATATTGACGTTTTTAGTATGTCTGAGAGGGTTTTCTCACTGTGAAAATTACATCGTTTGATAGATTTTCGTTAAACAGTACCGTAAGAACGCTGAAAAATGTAAAGACATTGGTCGTAAAAATTAGATAAATGACTGAAATCTCAGTTATTAGGAAAATTAAACAAACTGCAAGCATTTTACAGCTCCGAAGGCTCTAAAATACATCAAGCATGAATTTTGTACTTTGTTAAACTTGTAATGATTAAAACATTAGATAAACAGTTTTTGGGTTCATTTATTCAGATATATCAGACTATATATATATATATATATATATATATATATATATATATATATACTTTTAATGATGATGATAATGATGATGATGACGTCATTGATACTGATGATAACAGTTATTAGTCTAAGATATACCAAACATTAGTGTTTCAGACAATGAAACGGTAAATATTAGCTTAGAAATTATCTGTCATGCTAAACTATTCAAGACACGAGTTGTTTCCCTTTATTAAACTCGTAACGCTGAAAACGTATAAACAATAGGCTTTGGTGCATTTATTAAGCTCTAAAATATATGAAAATTAGCTGTTTTCCTTAGTTAAACTATTAATAATTAGATGAAAACTCTATAATATATAAGGTATGAGTTACTTCCCTTTGTTAAATTCATTACGATCAGTATTTTAAAGTAATCATTACCTTTTCATTAATCAATTTACCCTAAAATATATTATTATTGTAATAATACTTAGCTTATTTCTATTATTTTATTCATTGGTAATAAAGGGTTTACGACCGATAAATGCACAAAACTTCAAATTTCAAGATGCTACAAGTTATATAAAATGCAATACTGATGTCTCTAATTTTTTTTTTTTAATAATTAATATCATAATATATATATATATATACACATACACACACACACATACACAAATAAGAAACATACACACATATACACACACACACATTCACACATACATATCAGAGAACTGCTACATTAATGATTGTCGTCATCAATATCATTATTGTCGTCATCATCATCGTCATTATTTATACAAGTCGCATAAAGAAAAACTGTGTGTTTCAACGTTAAATACGAATACAACGTGACAGACGACAATCGATAAAAGATGACTCGTAGAAGAATAATAATAGATTCAGTGACGTAGAATTTCAGCAGAACTTTACATTTTTGATAATAAAAAAATACTAATAATAAGCACTCAGAAAATAACGTCGCTTCAAGTTTGAGATGCTTTACGACAAGGGATGTGTAATTCGCTGACAGCATGACAACAATGGGAATATAATCTTGATGAAATGCAAACAAGAGGAATCAGGTTTCTTTTGAAACGGCGGTTAGCGCGATGTTCTGATAAAGCCATGTTTAATTACTAGTAATTCCGAGACGTGTTGGCTGATATAATTAACAATAGTGTTTTGTTGCAGTGATTACTGATGGTTTCATTATTCATGTTCATCCAGTTTTAACTGGCTTTACTAATGATCCATACGGAAATAAGGTTATAAATAGTGGTAAAATAATGTTATTAATTTTCTGATTACCGGGCATTCAGAGAGATAAAGAGTTCTTGTGTGTGGATGTGTTTGTGTGTTTTTCTTTAAGTGTGTTATAAACAAATTATAAACAGAACGTGTGTGATAATAAATGAAAGATAAAAATAGACAAGACAGTTCGATAGATATATGTATATATATATATATGTATATTTGTATTTTATTTTTATTTTTATTTTTTTATTTTTTTTTTTATTTATTTATTTATTTATTTATTTATTTTTTTTTTTATTCATTTTGTTTAATATTTCTTTCGTTCGTTTTTGATTTTAAGGGACTTTTTTGTCATTGTTATTTTGTAAATTTCATTTCGTTTTATTTACTTACAGTTTTATTTATTTATGTATTTATTTATTTAAATTTTTGTTATGTTCAGGAAACGTTAAATTAAATATTCAAAGTCATACATCAACTTGTTGTTTCACGGTGACAAACAGTGAGGTAATAATTTTATCCTGCCGTTGAAAACTGACAGCACAAGTTGGGCGTTTTGACACAAAAACACGATACTTTGCGTTTTTATTGTCTTTCTTTCGTCTGACATTTTCTGTTTAATTAAATAATCCACGAAGTTGTTTTATTCTCTGAATTTATAGCAGACAAATTATCACAGATTTTGAAAATAACGAAAATAATTCTCGAATTTGTAACAAAATTAAAATTAAAAAACAAGCAAACAACATTGGAAGAGCCGCTTTTCCATTGTTAAAAAGGTTTTTTTGTTAGTGATTTTAACTGTCTTTGTTGAAAGCTTTGCCATAAATGTTAAATAAATTTACCTGAGATGTTAGTGCAAAATACTTAAGTAAACATGATTCATTTTTTTTTTTTTTTTTACTTAATATGTTAAGGAACTTAATGCAGATTTCCATAATGGTTTGAACAAAATCTTTACAACAAAAAATGATATTAGATTTCATGGTGATGATGATGATGACAACAATAACAGTAAATAGAAAATAATTAATATAACATATAATGTAATGTAATGTAATGTAATATAATATTATTATATTTATTAAAAAATTATATATTTTTTAATAAAATAATAATAATAATAATTATATTAATAATAATAATAATAATAATAATAATAATAAGCACAATAATAATGGTAATAGTAATAATAAAAATAGTAATGATAACAGAAACATGATGATAACAAACAACAACAACAACAATCATAATAATAATCACTTTTAAAACCTCAAAATGCACTTTTTTACAACCTTGTTGTGTTCACTACTTTCCTGGCCACTATACTTCACATGTAAATGGCTGATTACCTACATCCTTTGTTCTAATGAGAAATAGGAAGGTTCTTATTTATATTAACAAAGATTAAGAAATCTGGAAGTAGCAGTATAACGACTGCAAGTCATAATATACCTCGGGGGCCAGAGTTGCCCAACCTTACCCTAAAAGTGTATGTATGTTTGCATATATACGTATGTATATATGCATATATATGTGTGTGTATATATGTAAATATAATGTATTTAACAACAACAACAATAATAATAATAATAATTTAAAAAAAAAACACATTCAGTAACAGCAACAACAGCAATAACAAAGAGCAACACATTTAAACACCTCAATAAGGCCTCGTCCCATTGACAACAGAATAATTAATATAAAATTAAAAAGACAGTTACATAAACATATATCGTCCCATTTCATAAATCACCAGTGACACAACGTATATCGTGAATCAAAACCTAATTAATGGATTAGCTTTGCTGCTGTAATTTATACGTCTGGTAAAACGATACATTTTTAATCAGCGGCTTTTCTCTCTCACATAAACACTTTTCATTACAAGCTCCTTGGTGCAAGAAACTGCAGCAAACAGTTTTAGAAAACTTTTCGAATAAAGTTCGTTTCGATCATGTGGAAAAAGATTTCACCTTATTCGTGTATTAGCTTCTATATAGGTATGTATATGTTTTTATATAGGTAGGTACCTGTTTTTATAAAGGTATATATCTTTACACAGATATATTACATATATATTAATTTATATATATCAGTGCTTATGATTATATAAATATTATCTGTTTTTATGTATATATCTGTAGAGATAAGTATCTGCTTGTATCAAGGAATATAAGCACTTTTATATAGGTAGGTGTCAGCTTGAATATAGATGTAGTTGTAACATTATTAGTAGTGTCATTGGTATTAGTATTAGCTGATGATGATGTTGATGAAGATAAATGTATTTGCCATTTCTTTCCAGTGTTCATCATTCTGCTCGGTACTGAACGTCTGTTATCAAACGAAGTTGCTGCCATCCAGTTCACCGAAAGAGGAGGCAGACGATGTTACAGTGGCAGACGAGATATTATCGGACAACTGTCGTCTGCTGTCACAGGCTTCACAGCTAATTTGCACAAGGAGGCTGTTGGCGGGAAATCAGATGCCGTGTATTCTCCGTACAGCATATTTCAGGCGATGACGATGACGTATTTAGGAGCTGGAGGAAACACGGCACAAAATATGAAAATTGCTCTGAATCTTAAACATCTGGGTAGATGCACGCACGAGGCTGTGCGTTTCGCCAACGCCAATATGTCTGACTCGACGAGTGTCGCGTTGAAAACAGCCAATCGGCTTTATGTTTCTGACAAGGTGAGACTTCTTGAGGAATTCCAGCAAACACTTACGTCATATTATGGTTCAGCAATTCTTCCCTTTGACTGGAGCCACGCGGGCGGACCGGAGACTCCCATCAATGCCTGGGTATCGAATGTCACACAAGGTTTGATTCCTCGTCTTCTCGGGGCAGATTTCATCAAAAAAGACACGGCGTTGCTTCTGGTGAACGCTATCTATTTCAAAGGGTCGTGGAAGACAGAATTTGATAAAACCAAAACGACGGATGAAGTTTTCTACAAGTCCCCTGACACAGAAATAATGGTTCCCATGATGCATCTGACAGGGAAGTTTCCGTTCCTCAGTCTGGACAGTCGTGGAGTTCAGATACTGATGATTCCGTACACCGGGGAGAGATTTGCGATGTACGTCATTCTTCCGAACGACGTGCACGGGCTCGCTGCTGTCGAGTCTGTTCTACCTTCGATTCTCAGAGACAGTCTGGATTCACTGCAAACAGCAGACGTCAGACTATCACTGCCCAGATTTAAACTCCAGTCTTCGTTTGACTTGAATCAAGCGCTCATCAACATAAACATGACTGAACCGTTTAATATCAGCACAGCTGACTTTTCGAGGATAACAGGTACGAACAACCTGTATGTGTCCAAAGTGATTCACAAGGCCGTCGTTGAAGTCAACGAAGAGGGGACAGAGGCAGCTGCGGCAACAGCAGTGAAGATCACCTTTAAAAGTATCGGCTTCAACAAGAAGGTCTTCACTGCAGATCACCCGTTTTTCTTTGTTATTCGAGACAATGTTATGAAGTTGCCTCTCTTTCTTGGGAAGTATTCTGGAGGCAGCTAAGCTGTTCTGTTCAAAGCGTATCATCATAGAGATATGTACAATATTTTTATAGCTTATTGAAATAAATAAATTGCTCTGATAGCTTATTGAAATAAATAAATTGTTTTTATAGCTTATTGAAATAAATAAACTGCTTTGATGGCTTATTGAAATATCCATGAACATTTTGGTAGGTTACTCAATAACGTAAAACGCTTTGATAGCTTACTCAAATACGTAATATACTTTGATAGCTTATTTGAATAAGCACACTTTGCAGTATATAGTTACATGTGATATCATATTACTGCTTTTCACACAGAATCAAAACCCGCCATTTCTGTAGATTAAACAAAACGTTTAAAGCAAGATAAAATAACAAATGACAAGTGTATTTTGTGAAACAGTAAATAATACGAATAACTGTAACCAATATGAATAAAAACGTTAATTTCAACGATTTGCATTCATTTTAATATTAACAAAATTACAGAACGAATCATATTAAGCTGTAAATAAAACCTGAGATTTATAAAAAAAAACACAACAAAAAACAAAAACAAACCAACAATCTAAATATACTGAATGATGTATATAGCTAAATACACTAAACGCTACAATCACAAAAACAAGCAAAGAAACCATATTAATTTTGGCTGTTGCTTGTAACCCACGTATCACGTTTATGATCCATTTTTAGACAAAGGGTAAACAGATGTGTGACGTCATGGGCAGCTGTTGGGTACTGGGACAATTCATTAACAAACCGATAATTTTAAAATAATTATCGAATAGAGGATTATTAATATTATTTCTTTCCATATAATTAAAGAACAATAACAAAAATATGCATTTAATCTTTGACTATTGCTCTTTAAAACAAACATACATCGGATGTCAAAATACTTTTTTCTTTGTGTCTCCCCTTCACTCATTATTTTGTTTCCTCATTCTCTCACTCACTTTGTTCATTTTTCTTTAACTGTCTCTGTTTCTGTCTCTCTATTGTTGGTCGGTCTCTCTCTCTCTCTCGATATATATATACATATATATATGTATTTATGTATGTGTGTATATATATATATACACACACACACATACATACATAATACATATATATATGTATGTTTGTATGTATGTATGTATGTATGCGTGCATATATGTATATATATGTATATATAATAATAATAATAATAATTTTAAAAAAAATCCACAATTCAAAAAGAGCAACGACAGCAATAACAAAAAGCCACACATTTAAACACCTCAACAAGGCATCATCCCATTGACAACAGAATAATTAATATAAAATTAAAAAGACAGTTACATAAACATATATCGTCCCATTTCATAAATCACCAGTGACACAACGTGCATCGTGAATCAAAAACCTAATTAATGGATTAGCTTTGCTGCTGTAATTTATACGACTGGTAAAACGATACATTTTTAATCAGCTGCTTTTCTCTCGCACATAAACACTTTTCATTACAAGCTCCTCGGTGTAAGAAACTGCAGAAAACAGTTTTAGAAAACTTGGCGAATAAAGTTCGTTTCGATCATGTGGAAAAGTATTTCACCTTATTCGTGTATTAGCTTCTATACAGGTATGTATGTTTTTATACATGTGTGTATCCTTCTATAAATAGATATCTGGTTTTGTGTGTGTGTGTCTGTTTTATATATATATCTCGATAGAGGAAAATATGTGTAAATAGGTGTGTTAGTATTAGTCTGTTTCCTCTGGCTGACAATAGCTCAGCCGTATTAGGTTAGTATGTGTGCGGACGTGTGTGTGTGTGTGTGTGTGTATATATACCTATATGTTTCTGTTAAGTAAGTATCAATATATTTGTAGAGATAAGTATCTGCTTGTATCAAGGAACGTAAGCACTTTTATCTAGGTGGGTATCAGCTTGAATATAGATGTACTAGTAACATTATTGGTATTAGTAGCATTAGTAGTAGTAGTAGTGGTAGTACAAATGGTAGTAGTAGTCTTAGTGGCAGTACTAGCAGCAGTGGCAGTAGAAGCAATAGTATTAGTAATAATAATAATGACATCCAAGAAAACAAATAATCATGTTGGTCGTCATTACAATAATAAAATGACGACAGTAATACTGCTGCTGCTGCTGCTGCTGCTGCTGATGATGTTGATGAAGATAAATGTGTTTGTCATTTCTTTCCAGTGTTCATCATTCTGCTCGGTACTGAACGTCTGTTATCAAACGAGGTTGCTGCCGTCCAGTTCACCGAAAGAGGAGGCAGACGATGTTACGGTGGCAGACGAGATATTATCGGACAACTGTCGTCTGCTGTCACAGGCTTCACAGCTAATTTGCATAAGGAGGCTGTTGGCGGGAAATCAGATGCCGTGTATTCTCCGTACAGCATATTTCAGGCGATGACGATGACGTATTTAGGAGCTGGACGAAACACGGCACAAAATATGAAAATTGCTCTGAATCTTAAACATCTGGGTAGATGCACGCACGAGGCTGTGCGTTTCGCCAACGCCAATATGTCTGACTCGACTAGTGTCGCGTTGAAAACAGCCAATCGGCTTTATGTTTCTGACAAGGTGAGAGTTCTTGAGGAATTCCAGCAAACACTTACGTCATATTATGGTTCAGCAATTCTTCCTTTTGACTGGAGCCACGCCGGCGGACCGGAGACTCCCATCAATGCCTGGGTATCGAATGTCACACAAGGTTTGATTCCTCGTCTCCTCTCGGCAGGTTTCATCAAAAAAGACACGGCGTTGCTTCTGGTGAACGCTATCTATTTCAAAGGGTCGTGGAAGACAGAATTTGATAAAACCAAAACGACGGATGAAATTTTCTACAAGTCCGCTGACGCAGAAATAATGGTTCCCATGATGCATCTGACAGGGAAGTTTCCGTTCCTCAGTCTGGACAGTCGTGGAGTTCAGATACTGATGATTCCGTACACCGGGGAGAGATTTGCGATGTACGTCATTCTTCCGAACGAAAGACACGGGCTCGCTGCTGTCGAGTCTGTTCTACCTTCGATTCTCAGAGACAGTCTGGATTCACTGCAAACAGCAGACGTCAGACTATCACTGCCCAGATTTAAACTCCAGTCTTCGTTTGACTTGAAACAAGCGCTCATCAACATAAACATGACTGAACCGTTTATTGCCAACACGGCTGACTTTTCGAGGATAACAGGTACGAACAATCTGTATGTGTCCAAAGTGATTCACAAGGCCGTCGTTGAAGTCAACGAAGAGGGGACAGAGGCAGCTGCGGCAACAGCAGTGCTATTCATCCGTACAAGTACCGGTTTCCACAAGAAGGTCTTCACTGCAGATCACCCGTTTTTCTTTGTTATTCGAGACAATGTTATGAAGTTGCCTCTCTTTCTTGGGAAGTATTCTGGAGGCAGCTAAGCTGTTCTGTTCAAAGCGTATCATCATCGGGATACGTACAATATTTTGACAGCTTATTGAAATAAATAAATTGCTTTGATAGCTTATTGAAATAAATAAATTGTTTTTATAGCTTATTGAAATAAATAAACTGCTTTGATGGCTTATTGAAATATCCATGAACATTTTGGTAGGTTACTCAATAACGTAAAACGCTTTGATAGCTTACTCAAATACGTAAAATACTTTGATAGCTTACTCAAATACGTAATATACTTTGATAGCTTATTTGAATAAGCACACTTTGCAATACATATTTACATGTGATATCATATGACTGCTTTTCACACAGAATCAAAACCCGCCATTTCTGTAGATTAAACAAAACGTTTAAAGCAAGATAAAATAACAAATGACAAGTGTATTTTGTGAAACAGTAAATAATACGAATAACTGTAACCAATATGAATAAAAACGTTAATTTCAACGATTTGCATGCATTTTAATATTAAGAAAATTACAGAACGAATCATATTAAGCTGTAAATAAAACCTGAGATTTATAAAAAAAAACACAACAAAAAACAAAAACAAACCAACAATCTAAATATACTGAATGATGTATATAGCTAAATACACTAAACGCTACAATCACAAAAACAAGCAAAGAAACCATATTAATTTTGGCTGTTGCTTGTAACCCACGTATCACGTTTATGATCTATTTTTAGACAAAGTGTAGATAGATGTGTGACGTCATGGGCAGCTGTTGGGTCAATTCATTCACAAACCGATAATTTTTAAATAATTATCGAATAGAGGATTATTAATATTATTTCTTTCCATATAATTAAAGAACAATAACAAAAACATGCATTTGTACTTTGACTATTGCTCTTTAAAACAAACATACCTCGGATTTCAAAATACTTTTTTCTTTGTGTCTCCCCTTCAGTCATTACATTGTTTCCTCATTCTCTCACTCATTTGTTCATTTTTCTTTAACTGTCTCTGTTTCTGTCTCTCTATTGTCGGTCGGTCTCTCTCTCTCTCTCTCTCTCGATATATATACATATATATATGTATTTATGTATGTGTATATATATATATATATATATATATATACACACACATACATACATACATACATATATATATGTATGTTTGTATGTATGTATGTATGTATGCGTGCATATATGTATATATATGTATATATAATAATAATAATAATAATTTTAAAAAAATCCACAATTCAAAAAGAGCAACGACAGCAATAACAAAGATCCACACATTTAAACACCTCAACAAGGCCTCAGTTGACAACAGAATAATTAAAATGAAACTAAAAAAAAAAGAATGTAACATAAACAAATATCGTCCCATTTCATAAATCACCAGTGACACAACGTGTATCGTGAATCAAAAACCTAATTAATGGATTAGCTTTGCTGCTGTAATTTATACGACTGGTAAAACGATACATTTTTAATCAGCTGCTTTTCTCTCGCACATAAACACTTCTCATTACAAGCTCCTCGGTTGAAGAAACTGCAGAAAACAGTTTTAGAAAACTTGGCGAATAAAGTTCGTTTCGATCATGTGGAAAAAGATTTCAGCTTATTCGTGTATTAGCTTCTATATAGGTATGTATATGTTTTTATACATGACTGTATCATTCTATAAACACATATCTGGTTTTGTGTGGGTGTGTCTGTTTTACATATATATATATATATCTCGATAGAGGAAAATATGTGTAAATAGGTGTGTTAGTATTAGTCTGTTTCCTCTGGCGGACAATAGCTCAGCCATACTAGGTTAGTGTGTTTGCGGACGTGTGTGTGTGTGTGTGTCTGTATATATACAGATATGTTTCTGTTAAGTAAGTATCAATATATTTGTAGAGATAAGTATGTGCTTGTATCAAGGAATGTAAGCACCTTTATATAGGTGGGTATCAGCTTGAATATAGATGTACTAGTAACCTTACTGGTATTAGTAGCATTAGTAGTAGCTGTAGTGGTAGTATAAATGGTAGTAGTAGTCAGAGTGGCAGTACTAGCAGCAGTAGCAGTAGAAGTAATAGTATTAGTAATAATAATAATGACATCCAAGAAAAAGAAATAATCATGTTGGTCGTAATTACAATAATAAAATGACGACAGTAATACTGCTGCTGCTGCTGCTGCTGATGATGATGAAGATAAATGTATTTGCCATTTCTTTCCAGTGTTCATCATTCTGCTCGGTACAGAACGTCTGTTATCAAACGAGGTTGCTGCCGTCCAGTTCACCGAAAGAGGAGGCAGACGATGTTACGGTGGCAGACGAGATATTATCGGACAACTGTCGTCTGCTGTCACAGGCTTCACAGCTAATTTGCATAAGGAGGCTGCTGGCGGGAAATCAGATGCCGTGTATTCTCCGTACAGCATATTTCAGGCGATGACGATGACGTATTTAGGAGCTCGACGAAACACGGCACAAAATATGAAAATTGCTCTGAATCTTAAACATCTGGGTAGATGCACGCACGAGGCTGTGCGTTTCGCCAACGGCAATATGTCTGACTCGACGAGTGTCGCGTTGAAAACAGCCAATCGGCTTTATGTTTCTGACAAGGTGAGAGTTCTTGAGGAATTCCAGCAAACACTTACGTCATATTATGGTTCAGCAATTCTTCCTTTTGACTGGAGCCACGCCGGCGGACCGGAGACTCCCATCAATGCCTGGGTGTCGAATGTCACACAAGGTTTGATTCCTCGTCTCCTCTCGGCAGGTTTCATCAAAAAGACACGGCGTTGCTTCTGGTGAACGCTATCTATTTCAAAGGGTCGTGGAAGACAGAATTTGATGAAACCAAAACGACGGATGAAGTTTTCTACAAGTCCCCTGACACAGAAATAATGGTTCCCATGATGCATCTGACAGGGAAGTTTCCGTTCCTCAGTCTGGACAGTCGTGGAGTTCAGTTACTGATGATTCCGTACACCGGGGAGAGATTTGCGATGTACGTCATTCTGCCGAACGACATGCACGGGCTCGCTGCTGTCGAGTCTGTTCTACCTTCGATTCTCAGAGACAGTCTGGATTCACTGCAAACAGCAGACGTCAGACTATCACTGCCCAGATTTAAACTCCAGTCTTCGTTTGACTTGAATCAAGCGCTCATCAACATAAACATGACTGAACCGTTTATTGCCAACACAGCTGACTTTTCGAGGATAACAGGTACGAACAACCTGTATGTATCCAAAGTGATTCACAAGGCCGTCGTTGAAGTCAACGAAGAGGGGACAGAGGCAGCTGCGGCAACAGCAGTGCAGATCATCCGTACAAGTACCGGTTTCAACAAGAAGGTCTTCACTGCAGATCACCCGTTTTTCTTTGTTATTCGAGACAATGTTATGAAGTTGCCTCTCTTTCTTGGGAAGTTTTCTGGAGGCAGCTAAGCTGTTCTGTTCAAAGCGTATCATCATCGGGATACGTACAATATTTTGACAGCTTATTGAAATAAATAAATTGCTTTGATAGCTTATTGAAATAAATAAATTGTTTTTATAGCTTATTGAAATAAATAAACTGCTTTGATGGCTTATTGAAATATCCATGAACATTTTGGTAGGTTACTCAATAACGTAAAACGCTTTGATAGCTTACTCAAATACGTAATATACTTTGATAGCTTATTTGAATAAGCACACTTTGCAGTATATAGTTACATGTGATATCATATTACTGCTTTTCACACAGAATCAAAACCCGCCATTTCTGTAGATTAAACAAAACGTTTAAAGCAAGATAAAATAACAAATGACAAGTGTATTTTGTGAAACAGTAAATAATACGAATAACTGTAACCAATATGAATAAAAACGTTAATTTCAACGATTTACATGCATTTTAATATTAAAAAAATTACAGAACGAATCATATTAAGCTGTAAATAAAACCTCAGATTTATAAAAAAACAACAAAAAACAAAAACAAAACAACAATCTAAATATACTGAATGATGTAGATAGCTAAATACACTAAAGAGCAACAATCACAAAAACAAGCAAATTAATTTTGGCTGTTGCTTGTAACCCACGTATCACGTTTATGATCCATTTTTAGACAAAGGGTAAACAGATGTGTGACGTCATGGGCAGCTGTTGGGTACTGGGACAATTCATTAACAAACCGATAATTTTAAAATAATTATCGAATAGAGGATTATTAATATTATTTCTTTCCATATAATTAAAGAACAATAACAAAATCATGCATTTGTACTTTGACTATTGCTCTTTAAAACAAACATACATCGGATTTCAAAATACTTTTTTCTTTGTGTCTCCCCTTCACTCATTACATTGTTTCCTCATTCTCTCACTCACTTTGTTCATTTTTCTTTAACTGTCTCTGTTTCTGTCTCTCTATTGTCGGTCTCTCTCTTGTCTCTCTCGGTCTCTCTCTCTCTCTCTCTCTATATATATATATATATATGTATGTATGTATGTATATATATATATATATATATATATATATATATATGTACATGTATATATATATATATATATATATATATATATATATATGTATATATATATATATATATATATATGTATGTATGTATGTATGTGTATATATGTATATATATATATATATATAATAATAATAATAATAATAATTTAATTTAAAAAAAATCACACAATTCAAAAAGAGCAACGACAGCAATAACAAAGATCCACACATTTAAACACCTCAACAAGGCCTCAGTTGACAACAGAATAATTAATATGAAATTAAAAAAAAGAATGTAACATAAACAAATATCGTCCCATTTCATAAATCACCAGTGACACAACGTGTATCGTGAATCAAAAACCTAATTAATGGATTAGCTTTGCTGCTGTAATTTATACGACTGGTAAAACGATACATTTTTAATCAGCGGCTTTTCTCTCGCACATAAACACTTTTCATTACAAGCTCCTCGGTGTAAGAAACTGCAGCAAACAGTTTTAGAAAACTTGGCGAATAAAGTTCGTTTCGATCATGTGGAAAAAGATTTCAGCTTATTCGTGTATTAGCTTCTATATAGGTATGTATATGTTTTTATACATGACTGTATCATTCTATAAACAGATATCTGGTTTTGTGTGGGTGTGTCTGTTTTATATATATATATATCTCGATAGAGGAAAATATGTGTAAATAGGTGTGTTAGTATTAGTCTGTTTCCTCTGGCGGACAATAGCTCAGCCATACTAGGTTAGTGCGTGTGCGGACGTTTGTGTGTGTGTGTGTCTGTATATATACATATATGTTTCTGTTAAGTAAGTATCAATATATTTGTAGAGATAAGTATGTGCTTGTATCAAGGAATGTAAGCACCTTTATATAGGTGGGTATCAGCTTGAATATAGATGTACTAGTAACATTACTGGTATTAGTAGCATTAGTAGTAGCAGTAGTGGTAGTATAAATGGTAGTAGTAGTCATAGTGGCAGTACTAGCAGCAGTAGCAGTAGAAGTAATAGTATTAGTAATAATAAAAATGACATCCAAGAAAACAAATAATCATGTTGGTCGTAATTACAATAATAAAATGACGACAGTAATACTGCTGCTGCTGCTGATGATGATGATGATGTTGATGAAGATAAATGTATTTGTCATGTCTTTCCAGTGTTCATCATTCTGCTCGGTACAGAACGTCTGTTATCAAACGAGGTTGCTGCCGTCCAGTTCACCGAAAGAGGAGGCAGACGATGTTACGGTGGCAGACGAGATATTATCGGACAACTGTCGTCTGCTGTCACAGGCTTCACAGCTAATTTGCATAAGGAGGCTGTTGGCGGGAAATCAGATGCCGTGTATTCTCCGTACAGCATATTTCAGGCGATGACGATGACGTATTTAGGAGCTGGACGAAACACGGCACAAAATATGAAAATTGCTCTGAATCTTAAACATCTGGGTAGATGCACGCACGAGGCTGTGCGTTTCGCCAACGCCAATATGTCTGACTCGACGAGTGTCGTGTTGAAAACAGCCAATCGGCTTTATGTTTCTGACAAGGTGAGAGTTCTTGAGGAATTCCAGCAAACACTTACGTCATATTATGGTTTAGAAATTCTTCCCTTTGACTGGAGCCACGCGGGCGGACCGGAGACTCCCATCAATGCCTGGGTATCGAATGTCACACAAGGTTTGATTCCTCGTCTTCTCTCGGCAGGTTTCATCAAAAAAGACACGGCGTTGCTTCTGGTGAACGCTATCTATTTCAAAGGATCGTGGAAGACAGAATTTGATAAAACCAAAACGACGGATGAAGTTTTCTACAAGTCCCCTGACACAGAAATAATGGTTCCCATGATGCATCTGACAGGGAAGTTTCCGTTCCTCAGTCTGGACAGTCGTGGAGTTCAGATACTGATGATTCCGTACACCGGGGAGAGATTTGCGATGTACGTCATTCTTCCGAACGACATGCACGGGCTCGCTGCTGTCGAGTCTGTTCTACCTTCGATTCTCAGAGACAGTCTGGATTCACTGCAAACAGCAGACGTCAGACTATCACTGCCCAGATTTAAACTCCAGTCTTCGTTTGACTTGAAACAAGCGCTCATCAACATAAACATGACTGAACCGTTTATTGCCAACACGGCTGACTTTTCGAGGATAACAGGTACGAACAACCTGTATGTATCCAAAGTGATTCACAAGGCCGTCGTTGAAGTCAACGAAGAGGGGACAGAGGCAGCTGCGGCAACAGCAGTGCAGTTCACCTTTAGAAGTATCGGTTTCAAAAAGAAGTTCTTCACTGCAGATCACCCGTTTTTCTTTGTTATTCGAGACAATGTTATGAAGTTGCCTCTCTTTCTTGGGAAGTATTCTGGAGGCAGCTAAGCTGTTCTGTTCAAAGGATTACCTCCCATCAGTCACATACGCTTATTCGTCATACAGTTATAACAACACAGGTCAATGTTTGGTGCACACTGAATCCTCTGCCCGTTACCCGGATAAAAATGATATGATCCCACGTTGTTGTATATTGTATGTCTTCCGATAATAAATAAATGAAAGAAAGGCTTATAATTATTTATACATTTTATTTCATCCAGATAATTTCATCATTTCAGTTCATTTCAGATAACTTGATCACTTTAGTTTTAGTAGATAGCCTACAGCATCTAAGAACTGAAAGGGCGAGGTCGTCCTGAAGGGACTGCAATTGATGTTTGAGTCTGTTTTCCATCTCTGTGTACAAACGCTTGCGGGATGGAGGAACAGCTCCAAAGTCAACCTGGGAAATCTTGGTTCTCCTGCACACTCGATCTTCTTAATGTCCACAAGTTGACAGATGTTCGGGTGGTAGTGGGGCTTTGCTTTGTTGAGCCGGCTGTGGAATCCTTCCAGATTGTTGTTGGTGCGTGGCCCATTGGTCTCGTGGTGGTTCTAGACCGTCAGGGGGAAGTAAGCATCATCATCAATCCAGTCAATGAACGAGGAACATTTGGTGTCGAGTCCATGGTTTCGATCCATGCATCCTGAATTTTCTCTTGTGGTAGAAGAGTTAGACCGGCAGCCCTGCGGATCCACTGTCGGATGGGAGGAGCTTCCTTGTACTGCACTGCAAGTCCCAGGTCCTGCACCTTCCTCCACAACGCCTGACAGTAATGGAAGTAACACCCCTTGACCTCGGCGTTAGGAAACTAACTCTCAACAGGACGAACGGCAGTCAACTCAAATCTGTCTGGACGGTATCAGGGTCAAGAGTTAGGATGAGTCGTGCCTGAACTTTGTGTTGAGTTGACTGGACAGTCTGCAGTAGGTGGCTATCTGTGCGGGGGGCAGCAAGGCGTGTACTAGTGCGTATGTGGATGAACCGCTCCTGGCATGCAGAATGTAAACTTAATCTGAGGTCACGAAGAAAACGTGTCGTCCTTGTAGATATTGCAGGCCGACTGCAAAGCACGAAGCTGTTGATCAGTGGAGACGGTCAGTATCTTATCTGCATCATCATCAGCAGTCATTGTTCATTCTCCAGTAAGGTCCACGTCGGATCTTGTGAGGGGAAGTGCAGGGATCAGTCGATGTGTGTACAGTGCAATGGTCATGCTGGGGAATGATGGGAATACTCGGACTTGGTCTGGGTCATGTCTGACTCTCTCTTCATTGTAAACAGCATTCAACGGTGTTGTTTCTTCTCTGGCCCGCTAGCATAGTGCTGAGAAACTTCAGACGCTCTGAATCTTGTGGTGGGTGGGTGTGGTCACTGGTGTTCCTGACGTGATCACCAACGGTAGCGCATCTTCCATTGCAAGTCTGGATGACACATTTCCAGTGAATACAAGTCTCTCCAACAGCATTCTTATTATAGAGGTAACTATCTAAGAGGACGTATCCCTCTGCGACAATAAATACTCCACTTTTCGGAGTCCAGCCATGGTGCAAGTATGCCATGATTTGACATTCCACAGTTATATATATATCAAAAGCTACTAATTGGATAAACTCACTATAATCTGAGAACAGTAATTCACAATTGGAATTCTCCATAAAAAAAAAAAATTTCTTATATCTCATTGGTATATCAAAACATGTCTCTTTCAAAGTCCTTCTCCTATTTAAGAGCAACATCTCCGTATAATTAAAGTAACCATGAACACATGCTGTCCACCGGAGTTGTGATTACAACAGCCATGGTAGACCCAGTCAACACTAGTTGATTATTTCCCACATAGGGGTGCCCAGCTTACTTACTGCTTGACTGGTTTCCAAACTGTATGAATACTGACGATATAAATTTTGAGAGGATACTGTTCAAAGTGTATCATCATCGAGATATTTTGACAGCTTATTGAAATAAATAAATAGCTTTGATAGCATATTGAAATAAATAAATTGCTTCGATAGCTTATTTAAATACGCACGAACATTTTGATAGCCAAAGCTTACTTAAATACGTACACTTTGATAGCTTATTTAAATACGTACACTTTGATAGCTTACTTAAATACGTACACTTTGATAGCTTACTTAAATACGTACACTTTGATAGCTTACTTAAATACGTACACTTTGATAGCTTAATTAAATACGTACACTTTGATAGCTTACTTAAATACGTACGTACACTTTGATAGCTTACTTAAATACGTACAAACATTTTCAAATATATATTATCATATGTTATCACATGACTGCTTTTCACACAGAAGCAAAATCCGCCATTACGGTAGACTAATCAAAAAATATAAAACAAGATAAAACAACAAATCACAACTGTATTGTGTAAACCACTAATTAGTACGAATAACTGTAACGAATATGAATAAAAACGTTAACTTCAACAATTTACAGACATTTTAATATTAACAAAATTACAGAACGAATCATATCGAATCATATTAAGCTGTAAATAAAACTGGTATTTATATATAAAAATATATATTCTGGATAACGTATATAGTTAAATACACTAAACAGCAACAATCACAAAAAGAAATAAAGAAACCATATTAATTCTGGCTGTTGCTTGTAACCCACGTATCACGTTTATGATCTATTAATAGACAAAGTGTAAACAGATGTGTGACGTCATGGGAGCTGGTGGCTACCGGGACAATTCATTAACAAACCGATAAGTTTTAAAATCATTATCGAATATAGGATTATTAATATTATTTCTTTCCATATAATTAAAGATCAAAAACAAATATATGTATATATACGTTGACTCTTGCTCTTTAAAACAAACATACATCGGATTTCAAAATTATTTTTTCTTTGTGTCTCCCCTTCACTCATTATTTTATTTTATTTTTCTGTCACTTTGTTCATTCTTCTTTAACTCTCTCTCTCTCTCTCTCTCTCTCTCTCTCTCTCTCTCTCTCTCTCTCTCTCTCTCTCTCTCTCTCTCTCTCTCGATCACAAGTCTTCTCTTATAATACTTGCTATCTGAAAGACATGATGCAATTATTTTAAGTCAGACATGACATTATTTGTTTTATTCATTTTTCTGAAAACTATTTTCTCACCAACTTATTTAGACATATTTATTTTGCTTAAACATCTGCATCAAAAATAATAAGAATATAAAAGATTTCATACATCATGTTTCATAACACTGACTTCGATTTTATCTATTATACTGACAGAAAAGGAAAACAGAAAAATACGAAACAAAACAACAACAACAACAACAACAACAAAAGATAAATAAAAAATCCCGCATACTCGTTTCAAGTTCGTATGGCAAGGGAGATAACTCTTTTTATTGAAACTTCTTAAACTGTTGAGTTTTCCTGTATTGTGGAACATTTCTAAGGAAAACTTTACAACGGAATAAAACGTAGGAACCATTTTATGTTCGATTATTATTATCAATGCTACTACCTCAACTATCTATATTACTACTGCTGTTGCTACTATTATTACTACTACTACTGCTATACTACTTCTACTCTTATCATCATCACCACTACCACCATTACTATTATTACTATTACCACTACATTTATTATTATTATTATTTGTATAATAATAATAATAATAATAATAATAATAATAATAATAATAATAATAATATAATAATAATAATAATAACAAAAATAATTTATTAAAAAATAATAATAAGAAGAAATTAATAGGTAAAGCCTCTGGAGAGCTCTCTACCATACAAATGTAGATCGTCTCCTTTAAAAAAAAAATAAAAAAAAAAAAAAATAAATAAAAAATAAAAAATAAAAATAAAAAGTATATCGGATCATGGGAGATAATTACAGAGATAAAGACAAACTGCATTGTGACTGAAATACTTCAGCTGCGCGTTCCTTGGTGTCAAGTACTTACTACAATACAGACTTATGGTTAATGATACGAACGAAGTGCCAAGGAAACCGATTGTCCTGTTCTAAGGGTTAAATAGTGATTGTAATAGAAACTACTCGAATAATATAACTGATACCGTTTCTTTTCATTGTCATTGTCTTTTTTTTTTTTTTTTATAAATTTAATTATTATTATTATTGCTTTTGTTATTGTATTTCTTCTTCTTGTTTTTATTTTTTTCTTTTATTATAATTATATTATTATTATTATTACTGTCAGCGAATTGTATATGAGAACAGTGGGTTTTTTTCCATCTGGATAATCAGATGAATATATAGGTGACAGTACATTCAGCTGCCATATTTATTTATTTATTTGGTATTTTCCATAAAAAGCGTGTATGTATGTATGTGTGTGTGTATATACAGTACATTCAGCTGCCATATTTATTTATTTATTTGGTATTTTCCATAAAAAGCGTGTGTGTATGTATGTGTGTGTGTGTGTATATACAGTACATTCAGCTGCCATATTTATTTATTTATTTGGTATTTTCCATAAAAAGCGTGTGTGTATGTATGTGTGTGTGTATATTTATTATTCTTGTTGTTAAAGCTGTTGCTGTTCTTTTTGGCAGTCACGTTGGAATGATGGTGGTGAGGTTGTTTATGTTGATGTTGTGGTTGTTGCTTCTACTGCTGTTGTCGTCGTTGATATTATTAAGAAGAAAAATATATATATATATATTTCCATCATTCTCATACTTTCTTTCTAATATATAAAAACTGTTTTCTTTTACCTTCTTTTTTAATATTTAATTTAATTTATTTATTTACTTACAGATGGGTTTTTTTAATATTTAATTTAATTTATTTATTTACTTACTGAGATTTTTTTAAATATTTAATTTAATTTATTTATTTACTTACTGAGATTTTTTAAATATTTAATTTAATTTATTTGTTTATTTACTGAGATTTGCACTAAACACACCAGTGTGCTGCGCACTCGCTGCACAGAGCACATGCACTGAGCATGCCCAGGCATCGTGCTCAGAAAACGTGTGGGAGGGGACGAATAACGAAAATAATTTTTCCCTCCTTGCAATCCATCAAATAACGCCAACGCGTGCACATATATATATATGCAGAGCTGCAGCATTTGATATGTTGAACAAACATAAATTAATTTTAGAACATATTGTACTCACTCGAAGGGGAAAGAAAAAATAAAATCAATAAAACCAGAATACAAAGGTAATCTCTTGATTTATGTATCGAGGTCACGAGCAGCAAGCGTGAAACGGTTTGCCTCGCTGATTTCGTTATATTTATATCACAGAATGTATAACGTGAGTAATACACTGCAAGCGTTTTCTTTACATCTTTATGCACCTTTTACATGCGGTGAAAACCGGAGTGTATCGGACGATCCGTGGGAAATGGCAAATAGAGGAGTTTTGTTTTTATTATTCTTTTTTGGAAACAATGGAATATGCGTTCGGTTAGTCAACATGAATGGGATATGCTACAACACCATATTTTAGTTGTCGATCCAACGACAGACACGACAGACACGACAAACAAAGTATTTGTCTCGTTTCTTTGCGACAAACGAATGTTTATGTGCAAGCAGTGGCGAGAGGGAAGGGAGGTAATCTGAAGAATTTCCAGAGATATCCGTTACCGATTTTTATTCTTTACAAGGTACACACGTAGTTTATTTTTTATATTTTTAGACATACATATTCAGAATAATAATAATAATAATAATAATAATAATAATAATTTAGATGTGTGTGTGTGTGTGTTTGTGGCTCTTTATTATAGCTGTTGTTGTTGTTGTTGATGTATTTAAAAAAATTAATACTCATTATTATTATTATTATTATTATTATTATTATTATTATTATTATTATTATTATTATTATTATTATTATTATTATATACATATATATATACACATACACATATATATATATATATATATATATATATATATATATATATATATATATATATATATATATATATATTGCATTACATTACATAAAGTATATTAGTATGTGAGACTGTGAGTTTTTCCTATGTTTCTGATCATTCCTATGCCCTGATTTCAATATCCATCTCCTGACTGATTTATTAAGTATTTTACGAAGACAAATGCCTTCTGTTGGTAATCTGTAGCAGCAGATCTTTAAGTAACGGTTTCTGGTATCATCATTATATCAGTAAACGAATAAATAAATAAATAACAAGTATATACGCATGTGTGTGTGTGTGTGTGTGTGTATGTGTGTGTATATATATATATATATATATATATATATATATATATATATATATATATATATATATATATATATATATATATATATATATATATATATATATATATATATATATATATATATATATATATATATATATATATATATATATATATATATATATATATATATATATATATATATATATATGTATGTATGTATGTATGTATGTATGTATGTTATTTTATTTATTTATTTATATTTCTTTAGTACCAGAGATCAGACGTTATCTTCTAATTTTGAATATGTGTGTGTATGTATATATATATATATATATAAACAAAAACTTTTAAACTACTCTAAATGTGTTAAAATGTGAGATAACCAAACCCTCTACTCGTTATTTCTTTAGCTACGACCCGTATCTGTGTCAGTGTTATATAATGACTTCACACCAGTTCCTCTTTCTTTCGACAGTCAGTGGGTGCAAGGTAAAGAGATGGGCTTCATAAACCGAAATATCGACAACAACTGGGCTTGGATGGTGCTTCTGTCCTCCTTTGTGGCTCACCTCATATGTTTTGGAATTACATGGACAACGGGCGTGTTCAACGTTATTTTTCTGGAGGAATTCCAGGACACTAAAGTGGCAACTGCTTGGGCTGGTTCCTTGATGCCGGCTTGTATGTTCCTGGCAGGTAATTTTAAGATTATGTTGTTAAACGAAAGTTACGATATAATGACGTTTACATGCTGACGAATGTGTACGCCAAAATAACTGGGGCGTTGAAAATATGCAAGCGCGTGTGCATTTAGTGGAGCGGCAAGAACAACAACTATCATTTTACACCACTACTGCTGCTAATCAGTGCTACAGCTAATATTGTTTCTACAATTACTGCTAATAATACTACTATCACTAAATGTACCAAACATTCATAATGTTTGGAAAGGTGCCATAAATATAAAAGCTACATCGCTAGAAAGGAATGCTGGAATAAAGTGTGTTACATTTGTTAAAGCTCTCATATCACTGATAGAAAAAACGTAAAAACTAATAACAAATTTCGAAATACGGAAATATAATGGCCGCGCGCATTGTAAACTGGGTAAAAAAGCTATCGTTCTATTTTTAACAATAATAAGCATTCTATAATTTTACAAGTTTTTTCATTCATTAATTAAGATAATCATCACCTTTGTCGGCATCGTTATCATCATTGCTCTTCGTAGTAGAGGTTATTGTTGTGGTTATTGTTGTTGTTGTTAATATTATTATTAAGGTCCTCTGTCCAGTGTCTTGATTAGTCGTCTGGGATGTCGTCTGACCATGATGCTTGGTGGTATTACGTCAGCATGTGGATTCATCTCGAGCTATTTCGCGCCAAACATCACTGTACTGTATTTAACATTTGGAATCCTTACAGGTAGCTTTTATTATCATTAATATTATTATTGATATTGTTATTATTGTTATTGTTATTATTATTGTTGTTGTTGTTGTTGTTGTTGTTGTTGTTGTTGTTGTTGTTGTTGTTGTTGTTGTTGTTATTATTATTATTATTATTAAGAATTTTACTGGACATCATCTAAGAGCTGTCAATCATGTATTTTTAAATCTGTCCCACAAAGATGTGCACCACTTTTATTTTAAAAACAAGTTAAAGATTATAGGCCTACCATTTGGTTACTGTTATCATTATAACTACAGAACTGAATACTTATTTATTTATTTACTTATTTATTTATTTATTTTTAAAATTAAGAATTAACTGCACAGAAGCTTAAATGAAATTAAAAGTCTAGGAACAGTCTTTTCGTCAGTTTGTCTGACAGTCTTTAGTATCTTTACAATCCAGTAAATATGATATTCTTAAAAACATGTTTTGCTTGCTTTTTTTCGTTTTCTTCTTTGTAATCTTTTCTCAGGGTTTAAGTTTTGGAGCTGCACACTTGGCTGCAATTTCCGCCGTCACTTTCCAGTTCGAGAAATTCCGTAACATAGCTACGGGAATTGCCGTTACTGGAGTCGGAGTGGGCACGCTGATTTTCCCGCCAATGATCCGAGCTCTGGTGGACTGTTATTCGTGGAGGGGATCCATGTTGATAATTGGTGCTATTAGTTTTAATCTCTGTGTCTGTGGTGCCTTGATTCGACCAATGAAAAGACCGGAATTAGACCAGACCCACAGTGCACTGGACCCTACAATGTATCGGAAACTAGACTACTGGATGTTGTGCATGAACAATTTCTTCGTCTGTTTCGGACTGTCCGTAACGTACATACATCTGACAGCCTTCGCAGAGTTCAGAGGCGTAGATTTCGAACGAAGTGCTCTTCTCGTGTCGGGGATCGGCGTTTCGAATCTTGTCGGACGTCTGGTTATGGGCATTATTGCGCAACAGAAAAATATTGACATTGTACTTCTGTATTTAATCACATTCCTAATTAGCGGAGCTGCCGTTGCCTCGATGGCGGCGTTTGAAACATTCGCAGGGTTGCTGTGCATGGCTCTGATTTTTGGAATTTTCACAGCGGGCATTGGGACCTTAAGCGCACCCATTTTAGCGAAAATCATTGGAATTCATCGATTCACCGGAGGCTACGGATTTCTTAGCGTCGTAAGCGGCATTGGTCAAGTGGTTGGTGGACCAATGGCAGGTAACGTTAACTTAAATACTTAATGGGCGGTTTGCGAACAACGTTAAATCATGCGCGGGTCGTTCTGCCTGAAACCATTTCCCTTGAAGTTACAGCCTCAGTACTGCAGGCGCACACTTTATCTAATACTGGGATCCGCCCTGTTTAAGGGAGATTTCTTGGAAATCCACGGGTGTTTTTTATTATTATTATTATTATTATTATTATTATTATTCAGGTCAGGCGACGTAGTGTTGTAAGTCATTTGTGGTCAACAGTTATCTGAATTTATTATACCTGTTTAATATTTTATTAGCGAGGGCGAGGAGAATAAATTATATTCAGTTTTAAAATACTGTATGCTGTTGATCCTCTTTTTCACGGACTAACAGTGGGAAGTACCGGTCTGGAAAATCGCGAATTCAAACTTTAACCTTAAAATTTAATACACGTAACAGCTAAGTCATACAGTAATGTAATAATGTAAGAAGAATATACAGACATAAAAGCAATGTAGACAAATGTCATATGCAGAAGATGAAAAGTAGAAAAATATCGGCTAGACTGTTAGGTTAGGATTGTTAAAGGTGCCGTTGTAAAATTTACTCTTAAGTGGGTTGAGACAGGGTTGAGGCATGGTTGAGAAAGGGTTGCCGTGATCATGTAGTGGTACTCAGAAAAACTTAATAGAACCTAGAGATAAGATTTCAAGTGGTAATTGTGATTTTTCCAGATTTGGTCTGTATTTCCCGAAACCCAAGGTCCGTGAAATCAGTGTCAACAGTATTTTGTCAAGGCTTAGTTCTAAACTGCAGTTATCATGAAAATTATAACGTGATTCTTTTTTTTTTTTTTATCTTGACTCCTGGATTTGCCTCTGACAATAATACAATTTTATTTCGTTTCAGGATTCATCTACGATCGGACTGAAACCTACGTCTGGTCTTTTCTTTTTGGCGGCTTTAGCTTGTGTTTCAGTAGCGTTTTCATGATCGTAACTTTCCGACGCATGCGCAATGTTCAGAAAGAAAGGTTTGTTTTTGATTCGGGCGTAAAGATCCCTATGGTGACGGAAGATTCAAAAACCACAACTTCACCGACGTAATTTTTAGAAATAAATAATTAATAATAATTAAACCAGAGTAATGTATAAATTTTGTTTCCGTATAGGGTTGTTGTATGAGAGAGAGAGAGAGAGAGAGAGAGAGAGAGAGAGAGAGAGAGAGAGAGAGAGAGAGAGAGAGAGAGAGAGAGAGAGAGAGAGAGAATAATTATTTAAAACTTTAAATTTTGTTGTAGGCTATGGATGTTATTTCCAAGCTGTCGTTGTTATTTTATTTAATGCTATTATAAATATATAACTATATTCATGTCATATCCACACTATGCATTCTTATGCCGCACTTTTCAGCTGAATACAATACATTTAGATATTATCCTTTCAGTCTTTTTTTTTTTTTTTTTTTTTTAAATTAAAAATGTATATATCATTTCAGTAACCTAGATTCTTGCATAGCTGTTAAACCAAGCGGTAGTGTGAACGACCTTTATAATGTCATTATAAATGCAGTCTTGTTATACGACTTTTCTCGTGACGTCGAGATTTGCCACAGCATGATATTTTCTGTTTTTGTAAATATTCTGAGCTTGAAAACTGTTTGAACCAGAGAGAGAGAGAGAGAGAGAGAGAGAGAGAGAGAGAGAGAGAGAGAGAGAGAGAGAGAGAGAGAGAGAGAGAGAGAGAGAGAGAGAGAGAGAGATTATAATAAATAAAATGTCTTTCATTTTCGTAATTTACATTTTTTATTTGAAAATAAATCGCTTTTTCTAATACGTTTTTCTTCAGTGGTGTTTTATTTTTTTTTTAAAATTAATGTAATACTAAGATATAAGTATTTCCAAGTTAATTTTTCAAGGATAATAATAATAATTTATATAAAATAATAATAATAATAATAATAATAATAATAATAATAATAATAAATAAAAATAAATAAATAAATAAATAAATAAATAAAATGTAGTACATATATAACCATAAGCAGTGTACTTTTTCAGTAATATGTCACTATATTTGTTTCACTTAGATGGAACATTTTTGCGTATACACCGGTTATGGCGACAGTACGCCTCGGTTAAGGTTGGAAACCTGGGTTGATTCGACATGTGAGTTTGTATTGTTTTATATGACCTTCTTATATCCGTATCAGCAGTAAAATACTGAATAAAACCTCTAAGAAGAGGCAGACCTAAACTGCAAGATTACATACCAACAACAACAACAATAAATGAATAATAAATATAGAGGAGGCGTATTTCGGTCACCCTCAAACCCGATCCTGCGTTATTACAGGCGGAGGATCCCGTATCCAAAATGCTTGGGATCAGAAATATTCCGGTTTAGCAATTTTTCAGATTCTGGAGTACAAGAAGATAGCCCTAAATAAGTTAAAATAATTATGATCAAAATATAAACACAAAACTCATTGATATTTTGTATCAGTATTGTTAAGAGAGTCTACAGTCATTTTACGTAATATGTTTTATAAATTTTTGCATAAAATAACGTTTGTGAACGCAGCATCTATCACAATATTCGAAAGGTTTCCAATACAGAATAACGGATTCTCAGTCTGTTTAAGTTATTTGTTTAAAGGGAAGTAACTGGGGCGAAACGAGGTCGTTTGTTGGTATCGCGTTTTGTAGAGGCAGAATTCTATACTATAGTAAAATGTATTTACTACCTCATACTTTTGAAGTATTTCACTGCAATATAACAACCAAATTAACAACTATCTTCTTATTTTAATGGTTTTTTTTTAAATATTTCACTCTTGTGGTAAGTGTGGTATAAACAAACAAACAAACATCTCTCAAAAAGTAGAAAACAAAGAACTTGCAGAATAAATTAGGGAACAGGTTGTCAAAAAGGAGTTAATAAATTATTAAAGGAACAAGCAAAAAAACAAATAAAACAATAATATAAAAGAATATTATTTACGCTTTAAACCTTTATGAATAATAAAAGCATCCATGGGATCTTCTATTCGAATCCCAACAGTGCCATCCAGAAAGTAATGAAAAAATGGACCTTGGAAACAAAGGTAATTTCCTGGCACAACTTGGCTCCAGTGAAAATGTGGAAATGGATTATCATAATCTAAGTAAAACATAACAAAGGTTTCCTGTCCAAAAGAATCCTGGAAAAACAAAAAAGGAAAAACAAAATTATTATGATGATGATTATTATTATTATTAAATATATTATTATTATTACTATTATTATTATTATTATTATTATTATTATTATTATTATTATTATTATTATTCATTTTATTATTGTAATAAATAGTAATTAGTTCAAAGGATAGTAAATTTTAAGGGACATATTTTGATACATTGATATTTAGAAAAATAAATATAAAATGAAACTTGTTTTTACTAAATATATAGATAAATAATTATGAAAATGAGAAATAAAGAAATAAGTACATAAATACTTATATATGTATAAATAAATAAAGACATGTAAATAAGTAAATAAATAAATATGAAAATGTTCATCTGTCATCTAGAAAATAAAACCCATGAAAACAACAAGAAAATATATTTCTTGATCATTTATAATTTACCTCAATGTAAACTGAGTGCCGTTGCTTATAGGGATGTAATTTAGATATCCTTGCCAGAAGAACAGTGGATTCATCTCGAAGAGGACCAAACATCATTTCATGTGGAAGTTGACCAAGATCTTCAACAATTTTACACAAAAAGAAATGTCTTAAGCATAGAATTCTTGCTTCCTCAATTGACATACATGGCTGAGAAGGGCTGAAAAATAATTAAAGTGATGATAGTAACAATATATTATCTTTGTTTAAATCGTTTAAAAATATTTAGTATACCTCTTGGCTTTCAGACAATTCTTTACTAATAATAAAGTATTCCATTAATATTACAAGCACGGATATTGATAATTCTGTTCAGTTTATATATTTATTTGGAAATGAAAACAGTTCATCCATATAATAATAATAATAATAATAATAATAATAATAATAATAATAATAATAATAGAGACTAAAAAGAATGAAAGGTTACAAAGTCTTTTATCATTGAATCATCAGAAACCTAATTCTAACTGATTTCAAAATTAAAATGTATTGATATGGTAGGCTCAGTCTGTATAACATCATTAAAAATAAAAAATATCTAATTACATATTCTGCATTTCCTCTTCAGTTCTTATTCCCATCATGTTCATTAAATGTTGTATCTCGGGAATACTTCCTCTCTTGGACTTAGCTTCTTCTTTTTCTCTTTCCTTAAATCCTTTTGTTTTGATGCTGCTATCTATGTTGGAGCATTTGTTCTTGTGTTCTGGCCAGTTCTCCTTCTGGCATTCTCTAGAACAGTAGAACACACTCCTGCATCTGCTGCAACTCTTCATTTCAGGAAGATTCAACCTGCAGTTCTGACATTCATGACCTTTGCCACCGTTGACCTCGGAGGAACCCAAACTAGCTGCTGCACCACAAGGGATTGACCCAGGGTCACCAGACTCTGAAGCAGTAGCAGAAGATAATTTTCTCGAAGATTCTTTTTCATCTTTAGTCAACTTCTCACACACCTTTTGATGCATTTTCCAATCTTTTTGTTGACAATCTTTTGTGCAGTATTCCACCATTTTGCAAAAATGGCAGACTTTACCTGATCCTTGTTTAATTACCTTATTGCAGGAAGGACAACACTGTTCAACTTGAGAAGATGATTTAGAGTTACCTGAGCTTTCTTCACTGGAATTTTTCCCTGTTTTAATTTCAACAGGACCTCTTCCAGTTTGTTTCTGGATCTTTTTACATTGGTCTTTGTGAGAGGCCCAGTGTTTTCTTTGACAGTCTTTTGAGCAGTACACAGCCACATGACAGGCAGAGCATGTCAGGGGTTTTGTCTGCTGTTTAGAACAAAATGAACAGGAAGCAGGCATCTCTGATTGAAGGAATTTCTTGACAATTCTGTAATTAATGCATTTAAAATCATTGATAAGCAGGCATCTTTGTTAAAACAGAAGTACTTGAAAATTCCATAATTAACACATTTTTATTTTAAAGTAGGCATCTTTGTTTAAAAGAAAATTCTTTAATGTTCTGTAATTAGCAAATTTAAAACTTAAAGCAGACATCTTGGATTAGAAGGAATTTCTTTAAAATTCTGTAATAAATGAATTTAAAATCAGTGAAAATGGACATTTTGCTTTAAATTAATGGGTCATTTAGGGAGAACAGATAAAATTCAAAAAATATAGAAAATATATACAGGTATTCTAATAAATTATCATCAGTTATTTAAAGTGGAATGCACAGCAAGTAATGGGCATCTACTGTTAACATACCTTGACAAGGGGTCTTGGAATTGTACACAAAAGAATAAGGTGGACTGAGTACCTGTGGTTTGGGTATAATCTTGATGAGAGAAGAAATTCTATAGCTTACTTTTAACTATCAGCATTAAGAAATACTTCACACTCACCTTTTCACAGAGAAGAAAAACACACATATCTGCCACTTTATATTTGTTATACGCCAGTGATTTGGTGAGACTCAAGGCTCCAGTGAGGTGGTAGATTATGTTATGTAGTGAATTTTATCCTAAATCTAGTTTATCTTGAGACAGCTTGCAGCATGTAATGGTTTTGCTTAAATAAAATGTAATTAAATATAGGCCAGAAATATAATAAATTAATAAATAATAAATACAAATAATGAAATAAATTAATAACAATAATATTAATAAATAATAATAATGATGATAATAATAATAATAATAATAATATATAATAATAATAAATTATTATTATTATTAATATTAATTTATTAATTAATTAATTAAATAATAAAATATATATTTGTACAAAAAACAAAGAAAAAAAATCAACAAGAGTGACACTGTATAGAGAGGTATTATATTTAGTAAAATGTCCAATAAATTTAATCTGTTGTAAAAGTCGTAATAGTAAATTACATTAACTTAGATAATGTTTTTCAGAAAACTCAACATATGATTACTGTTATTATTTCAGATTCAGTATATCGACCCAAAATGTTTCAGCTAAACAAAAATAAAGAGGATATAATTACGCCATTTCATATGAAAATCTATCTGATGTATATTTGCACGTTCACCAGAAATCATATACCGGTCTACATATATTTTCAAATAATAATAATAATAAATTAATAAATAAATAAATATGTAAAAATGGCGAACTGACAGGGTGATAACAAGTATAGATTTAAGCGGTGTGTGCTTGCAACAACAGTCTTAAACTTTGTTAAATAAAAATAAAATAACATAAGAATAAAACCCATACTTTAATTAGCTTTACCAGTAGCAAGTCTAAAATAGTCAGGGTTTTCTGTTTAACTTCGAGTTAAATATTTTTGCTACTCAGCAGCTAGTTTAAGAAAAAACTAGTGTAAACTAATATTTGTAAGAGAATACGTCATCTTCTAACGAATTCCTTTTCCACGAAACGAAAGTAGATTTCTCGGAAATAGAAAATGTAGTCTCGATAAATAAAAGCTTTAACAAAATGATCTCAACTCTCATTTTTTCTTTTCGATATATTACAAAACTACTACCGCTATTGTTATTGTTTTGTTGTTGTTGTTAGTATTATTTTATCATCAAAGCTATAATAATAATAATAATAATAATAATCATAATAATAATAATAATATGAAATATCCCTGTATTTTCATTTGCAATTATAACTGATAAAAATCTTGGTCAGGGTGACAGAATCATTTAAAATAAAATATATTTTTAACTATATTTTTATATACATATAATAATTTGTATTTTATTTTTCAAGATACATTTTTTATCTCTCTCTTTACCGTTGATTTCTTTTAAAGCGGAAACTGTTTTGGTTATAATTCTAAAAAGACAGCCTGCCATCGAAATAGTTTTACCTTTTTCAATATTAGTGTAAGTTTTGAATATTTCGCACCAAATGGTGATCTTAACACTTAGATTTTATTCTTCTTGTCCGTGCATGCGTCTATGAGTGTGCACAAGTTATCTGTTATTAAATAAGCTACATTTTGCTTGGTCCTATAAGCGTTCCTAATGTTTATCATTATAGACTGATATGTATCTCTGTTCATTATGACTTATATATACACATATATATTTAATCAGTAGACATTATAATTAAAATCATTATCATCATTATTATTATTACTGTTGTTGTTATTATTATTATTATTATTATTATTATTATTATTATTATTATTATTATTTCTGCACTGAACTCGTATTTGCCAGTATTCACGTTTTAAAATGTTGTCACAATTCTTCCATCAAAACATTGCTCGTCCAGTATTATTATGTCACCCCCACAAAAAACAACAAAATGCATTTTAACAATGAAACTATTTATTAACAAATATTATCAGAATATTAGACATCTAAATCATTTAAAAACTATTAATGTAGCAATAAAAGAATAATAATTTCTGACGTATTAAAGCTTTTCGAAATAATGAGATTTAACATGAAATTATATCTGTAATTTAAAGCATATAGTAGACCAAGGGAGGTGACTGAACTGACCAGTTTTCGTAGTAATTACAACTTCGTTTTCTTTTCTTTCATTCTGTATTTTGGGTTACATTTTCCCCTCCGTCTTATTTTTACATTGACCAACAAATAAGTATATCAAATTCTGACATAAGGCACAATGTACATGAGCACCATACAAATTGAGAGGAAAAAACAAAAACAATAATAAATAAATAAATAAAATAAAAAATATAAAATAAAGTAAAACATCTTGATTACAAACTGAATAATTAATTATTGTTGATTTTTATGGATTCTAAAAACGTTCTTCAAAACAGAAGTATATTCTTAATTTCAACTATTATGCATTCAGTAATAATAAATAAATAAATAAATATATAAAAATAATATAGTTTTTAATGTTACATCTTTGGTGTCTAGAATATTAAGACATTTCGTGTATATTAACTAACAGCTATTGGAATATAGAAATAGCACTATAACATGAAGTAAAAATAATATTATTATTTAAAAAGGACAATTTTACACTGGGAAAATGCCGGTGTTATATATTCAATATAAATATTAATAAAAAAAAAAAAAAAAAAAAAAAAAAAACTGTTTAACATGAAAGTAAAATCAAGGAGAAAAAAGAAAGTAAAAGAAAGTAAAAGTAATTATTCAAAATGAAGAAAAGTAAGATAACAGAGAAACAGAGTTTGCAATATGCAAAATATACAGCACTATGATGGAATATGATAAAAACGAAGGAAAAAAGGAAGAAACGAAACGGAAAGTTTATAAAGTTGAAACCTTTTACGTGTTAGCGACCAAAGACAGCAAAAATAAAGAAACAGAAACAATACAAAGTTAAATGTTAATACTGATCATTAAATTTAACATTTATAAGTAAAATCAAATAGTATAGATATACTGGTGACAAAGTTAAAAGTACCATAAAGTGGAAACACAAAATATCAACACAAAATAAAAATAACCTGAAAAAATAGACTACAAAAGTATGTATTTAAGCAAAAATAACAGTGCACTGGTGAAAAGTTTAAAAATAATAATTATAATAAATAAATAAATAAAAATTACCGGACACATTTAAGAGCCTTAGTAAACAAAATAAATTAATAAAAATAGTGATAATAACGCAAAGAGACAGAGAGAGGACATAGCTAAAATTTATTAACGATATGGAAACGTTAGTGACACAGATTTGAAAAGAGAACAAGTTAGAAATATCAAAACGATTGTAAAGATATGTGATTAAATGGCAAATAATTGTCATTTGAAATGAAATTAAACAATAGCTAATGTGATTAAATATTTTAAAATATATTTCATAAGAAATCTTACTTTATAAACTACTTCGTTAACAGTTCTTTCTGAAATAATTTTTTAATTATATATATATTTTTTTGTCTTAGTTATTTTTTAAATTAAAGTTTATCTTTTCTTTCTTCCAATTTTTAATTTTTAATCTTTTTTTTTTTTTTTTTTTTTTTTATACAGTGATCATCATTCTTGTTTATTTATTAATTTAAATAAATAACTAAACAAAAAAAGAAGAAATAGAAAAATGAAAGAAAGAAAAAATTACACTTTGCATTTAAGATTCATGCCATTACTTCCAAGAAGCCTTTATAGAACTACCAATGCTCTTAAACCATATATTTTAAATTAAATTAAATTAAATTTCGTTAACTCGCTGGTAGTATGCTCGAGATGACAACATACGACGCCACAGCAAAAACAGAGAAGACGATAAAACCAAATCTGCTTAATTCAAATATGCGAAATTAATCCATAATATTTAATCTTTTATTTTTTGATGTTTACGGCAGCACTAAATTTCTCGTTCGATATCGACATTTCCCGCAATGTCGTTAACTAACCACATCCGGCCAGTCTTCGAGCCTGATGATGTCGTCATATCCGACGACTCTGGCAGCCATTTCTGACAGGTCGTTTCTTACATACCGCAGTCTCATCAAATAATCTGAGTGAAAGCGCCCGTCTGTATTGTCAATAAAGCGTTTATAATCCTCCTGCAATTTCTGTAATAAAACGGTAAATAAACTAAAACTAAAACTAAAACTAAAACCAAAATAAAATAAAATAAACGAACAAATTAACAAACAAAAATACTAAAAAAAATAAAACAAAATAAATGTACTTAAAACATAACGGTATAATATAAGGAAAATAAAATAACATAAAATAAATGCAGTAAAAAATATTTTAAAATTTACTTATAATTCATGTATATTTAGTTATTGGCTTGAGAATTAATGGTGTCCTTTTGTTTTGTTGGGAAGGTGGAAATCGGCTTCGATAGCTCTGTGGTTAAGCTAACATTTTAGACTGGTAGAAACACGGATCGTATCCAATGACAGCCATAAACCCATAACTAATTAAAGACTAATAGTTTACGACCTATTATTTATTATATTAACACTATTATTTTAAAACAACTTAGGTTCATGGACTGTCTATCCTAGGAATACATGCTTGAACCTATGGCGAAAGGTAACAACTTTTTAACTGGCTGACAGACAGTAGATTTTAAATTTAATTTTACCTTGAAATCGGTTTCGATCTTTATTCGACGAACAAGTTCTTTTTTGTAAATGTCGTGAAGAAAAACGTATCTGTACAACGTAAACAAAGAAATATTTGAAATCATTCATTTACAGTTGCTGGTGTTGCTACTGTCATTATTACATACATTGATGTCATCATCGTATTTTTTTTTTTTGTTATTGTCGTTGCTGCTGATGATGTTGTTATTGTTACTGTATCTGTTGTGTTTTTTTTTTTTTTGTATGTGGTTTTTTACCTCATCATTACTATACCAAAAACATAAGATACAAAATCTTCAGTCAACATGTGCATGTACAAAAAATCTATAGGGAAATGAATACACGAAAATAAAAATGCACACAAACCAAATTTCATCAAGTACCTTTTTCTTTCTTTATCGATTGCTGCATCGTGTAAAGTCTGCATGGACACCGTTTTGAGTCTCACTTTTTCTTCACACTCAAGTTTTGCTTTGGTTATCAAGGCAGCTTCCCTTTGTTTATATATTTCCTATCCATGCGAAGAAGACGAAGAAAAAAAAAAATAATAAAAAAAAAAATGAAAATTAAATTAAAAATATTTAGTGTTATTTATGTGATAAAATAATTTCTATTTTTTCTGTAAAAATAAAAAATATATTGTTTAGTATTATTTATGTCATAAAATAATTTTTAAATATATCTGTAAAATGTAACAAGTATACATAAAAAAATATTTCGTAATGACAAATTATAACAAAATAAAATTAATAAATAGTTTTAAAATATTTTGTACACGTCTTAGATACTTTTACCATTCTTCACTAATAATAAAGTATTCCATTAATATTACAAGCACGGATAATGATAATTCCGTTCTATTTATTTATTTGGAAACGAAATCGGTTCATCCATATAATAATGTAGTAGTAGTAGTAGCAGAAGAAGAATTAATACAATATACACAGTCAATAACACACACAGACACACACACACTAAAAACACATTCTTACTTCGGCACCTATCAGCGCTTCTTTGACGGCACTGTCCCTGTCGACGATGTAGTCTTTCC
>CM022666.1:7978264-8018264 GCA_012295275.1 Chrysomallon squamiferum
ATTACTTACTCGCATCTCTACATTCATTTTTGTGTTGTAATTATAAATTGTAATATTTATGAGTCGCATACACATGAGTATCAAAACACAAGTCTCGCCCATACATCCACATATATATTTTAGGACTACAAGTTGTACAACATAAATATATAAAGACTTTTATCATTATTATTAATTTTTCTTTTCAATTTTAATTTTTTTTAGTTTTTTCAATTCTACTTGTAAATAATAATAATAAAAAATAAAGTGTTAAATATAATTTTTATTTGTTTATGTTAATGTAAATATTATTACAGCTGAGATTGTTTTATTACATCTTTGTTATTCTTTGAAGGTGACAACTGATGGCAGGCCAAAGATTGTTGATTTGATTGATGCAACTGGTTCTGGAGATGTTGACACTTCACATGTAGTTGATGCTGTTGATGGAATAATAACTGGCCTGACTGGACGGAAATTGAAGGTATGATGACGATAATGATTATTATTGTTGTTATTATTATCATTATCATTATTATTATTATCTTTATTATTATCATCATTGCTTTTATTCTTCTTCATCTTCTTATTATTTATTTTTTTATATTTTCGTGTGTGTATCTGTCTATTTATATTTATTTATTTATGATATTTAACCAAATTTTGCAGAATTTATTTATAAAATAACCAGAATAAAACCTTTATAATAGAATAACATTTCTCGAATTACATTTATTAAACATTACATCAAATAAATTGATTCTAGAATTCTGTAAGGAAACCATTTATTTATTTATTTATTTATTTATGAATATAATGAATTTCATTTTTTAAAGGAGAAAAGGAAAAAGAAAGAAGTTTTCTGAGTCATTTGATCAGCTTTAATTTCATTGTATAGTTTTGATTCTGTAACAAATATTTTTAATATTAATTTATAACTAATACTTGGTGATAAAAATAATTATGACTAATAATTTTCTTTAAAAATTATTTTTATATTTAATGTTAAAATAGATTTATATTAATGAAGTTTTGTAATTTAGTGCATTATTATATTTGTTATTATAATAAATATCTGTAATTAAATACATTATTATATTTATTAATTTTTATATTATTAATTTATTTCAAGATAGTGTAATTCACCTTTTCTTTAATGTTTTTACATCTATGATAACATCAATTAAACTTCTGTTACATTTTCAAAAAAAAAACACCCCAAAATAAAACAAATTTAAAAAATAAGTAAATTAATTAAATAATTAATAAATAAAAAATAAAATGAAAACACTTAAAAAAAATAATAATAATAAATAAATAATAGTAATTAAAATAAAACAATTATTTTTACATAGATTTCTGATTCATGGAAGAAGAAATTTTCACATTTTCAAAAAAAAAGAAGAAATTATATATATATATATTATTAATATTTATATATATAATGTATTTATCTACATACAGATTCCTGATTCATGGAACAACCCGACAGGAAAGTACCATGTTGGAGTAAAGCATGCCTATGATCTTTTCCCAAAGAACCTGAGAGAACGAATGACAAGGGAACGACGAGAACAGTTTTGGGATCCTGTTCACAGAGCAGCCATTGCAGAAGCCACCCGGAGGCTGGAAGACTTTGAAAACAACAAGACCGTTTTATCCCCTGTAAGTGTAAACACATTTTTGTCAGTTGATATAACTTGTACTGAAATGTTACGAATATTATCAATAGCTTGTACTTGATTTTTCTGATTTTCTCTTTTTCTTCAACAAATATATATTTTTTTTTTTTCTCAAAAAAAATTAATAATGATGATAAAAAAAGTTAAATAAATAAATTAAATAAATAATACAAAAATATTAAGTTGAAAAAAAAAATGTAAAGGAATTTCAATTGTTTGTGTGCTTTTTTATTTGGAACAGGTTTTATAAATTGGATAAATATTTTCACAGAATTTATTAAATTTCTGATATCTTGTAAATTAGAATGTTGCAGGTGTGAATAAATACTGAATTTGTTGAACTGATAATGTCATTAAAGTGAAAATGTTAGTGCCAATAAAAGAGATTATTATATTATCATTCTACTTTATTATTAATAAAGGTTGGATCCTAAAAAAAACAATAAAACAACAACTTGCCATGTACACTTCAGTTACAAAGAAATAAAACTGTTTGAAAGAAAACAAATATGTTTAGACTATCTGTCCCCTGTTTTCTTTACTGAGAAGTGAATGAAAGTATAAAGTATATGAAATTTATTTACACTGTTAGGTAAACACCTTGACATACCCACTTAAACAAAATATAGATTAAAAACACAACCCCCCAGTTCCTGTTTTAACATACCCACTTTAACATGGTACATATAAAAAATAATAGTTCAACATCATATTTTTCAACAGATTAAAAATAATAACAATATCAAACTAAACAAAATGAGCTGAGTGAGTATTTGCCCACACCTCCACATATTAATCAACTTCAACAACAATCAAGCAAAAGAATCACTTGGAGGTTTCAGATAGTGATTGTCTGTGCAGTATGTTTTTAACTTCACTTGTTTTAAAACCAGGAAGACAAGCTGGTGAAGGAAGACTTGCAGCTAAAAGTGGACACTCTGTTAAACTTGGAAAAGAAATACTCCGACTGTGGACCTATCTACGACTGTGTTGTCTTCTACGACGGTGAAACTTGGAGGTGAGAGATTTAAAAACAATTTTAACTTGTAAACTTTGTGTGGTGTCTGTTGCTCATTGGTGGGTAGGTGTATTTAGTGCCTCATGTAATGCAGGATTTAAAACCAATGTATTATAAGACCTTGTATGTTGTAATTCACTTGTTTTTGGATAGATTATTTAATGTACTAATATATATTGCAGGATTTTGAATCTGGTATTTGTTGTTTTATAAAAGTTGAGTTGTTATAATTTATTTAATATAACATTTGCTGCTGTACATTTTAAAATCTGGAGATTTACATTTTATATACAAAAGTAATATTAGTCATTTTAATTATATATGTATATGTTTAGACACTGACATTAAAAATTAAAAACATTTATTATTCCTCCTCCTTTTCCTTTTTCTTTCTTTCTTTTTTTTTTCTATTTATTTACATTTATTTTCTTTTTCTTTTCTCTTTAAAAAGATTTCTTCATAATGGATTAAAATGATTTCTTTTTTTCACTATTTTGTTTTTGATACAATTTTTGATAAATGTATATTCATCTTTATTTGTTATGAAAATATTATAATGTTTGTATTTTACTGTTCAGAGCTTGTGTTGACACTACAGAGAAAGGAAATCTTGAGGAGAGTAAATTACTGGCCAGCTACAGAGAGGAACAAGAATATGCAACAGTTAGTCAGCTGGGTATGTAAAAATGTCTCTTTGAAAATTATATTTATTTGTACATTTGAGCAAACAGATGGATTTTCCTTTGTCACCTTCCAAGTGTTGAAAATTTTGTCATTTATTTTTAAAAGAATGATTTTATATGATGTTAATTATTTTGTGCTTAACTTGATTTTATAAATCTTTTTAAAAATTAAACAATAAAAACTTCATCATTATACTAAAATCACAAAAACTAATTTAAAACAAATTTGATTATATATTGTCTGAAGTTAATAAGGAAACTAATTACTGTTAACGTGAATGCAGTAAACCAAGTCATCTTGTTTATTATTTTTTTTGTTCGATTGTTTTTAGTCATAAAGTTTTTTTCTTTTCCAGACTTGATGAATTTTTCAGTAAATATTCACAGTGATGGAAATGTGCTGGAAATAGTCACAAATGCTGGTAAGTCAGAATCAATTTGAATGCAGCTGTGTGTGTTTTCATCTTATGTTATTTTTCTTTTCTGACATAGAGGATACTGTCAACTGAACTCTTTTTTTCTCTTTTTTTTCTATTAATTAACCTTTGTTATCATCTGTATCTTTAGTGTTTTTCTATCACTGGATCATTTTTTTAAAGATATAATTTAGTATTGTTTTAGAGAGTTTTATATAATAACACTACAACATATAATGGAGGGACCAGTAATATCTATTCATTATGTTCCCTTTACCATTAAATCATCTTATGTACTTATTATTTTTTAAAAAGGATTAATAATATTACAAATTTTAAAAATATAATTTAATATAGTTTTGAAGTGTTTAATATTATATAACACTACAATATATAAAGGATGGACCAGTAATTATATCTATTCAGTATTCATTATGTTCTCATTACCATTTTGTGTATTTTTTAAAAGGATTAATAATATCAAAAAAAAAAGTCTGCTGAATTCAAACTTGCTGGATAGAAAGATAAATAAATATTAAGTTAAGATTACATAAACAATCTCTCACAACTCTTTTTCAATAGATCTGCTAATTTCTGATGTTTCATTAGAACCAGAGTTATGTTACACATTCAAAGTTATGTTACACCTCCAGAGTTACGTTATAATACTTAAAAGCTATGTTTTATTACTTCAAAGTTATGTTATAGTACATTCAAAATTGTTATAATACTTAAAAGTTATGTTATTATCTATTCAAACTTATAATAAACACTGTGATAATTGAATCTACATGATACTAGTGCAGTCACCTTGCTTAATCCTATACAAGTGATACATTTTTGGTACCTAAATACAATATTAAAAAGGTGGGACGGTTGTTGCACAGAATTAGGGTCCCTGGAACTTGTGACCTTGTTTACTCCAATACAAATGATACTTCATGGTAAATAAAATCAGCATAAAAAATTTGGATCTGACTTTTTCACAAGATCAAGAACACTGGAACTTATTAGAAACTGCATGATGCCAATACTACCACCATGCTTACTTCTGTATAAGTAATACTTTCATGATCGTTAAATTCAGTATTAATAAATTGGGATCTGACAGAATTAAGATATCCTGGAAATTATTTGAATCTACATACAACTAATGGAATCACCATTTTCACTGCTACACAAATGACACTTTCATGGTACCTAAATTCAGTATAACTTTGGGATCTGACTTTTGCACAGGAATAGGAACCTTGGAACATAAATTTGTAAACATACAAGTGTTTTATTTATGTTGTTATTTACACAGGTTCTCACGGGACTCATGTAGCCTGCATTGCAACTGGTTTCTTCCCTGACACACCTGAACGCAATGGAATAGCACCTGGAGCACAGATTATATCTGTTAAGATAGGCGACACTCGCCTCGGTTCCATGGAAACCGGAACATCACTGGTCCGAGCGGTAAGTGGAAGAAAATATCTTGTGTATTGGTGTTTTCTAGTTTTTTGTGTTTTTCTCTGTGTGCTCTCTCTCTCTCTCTCTCTCTCTCTCTCTCTCTCTCTCTCTCTGCACTCTCTCTCTCTCTCTCTCTCTCTCTCTCTCTCTCTCTCTCTGTCAATAGATAGATAGATATATATATAGATATATTACAAGATAGGAGACAATAAAATTTGTTCTTTTTTGGTGGGGGAATAAGCTTTAGTCATTGATATAAACATTCTACATACAAATGTTGATGTACAGTATATATATATTACAAAAACATTTACAATCTGAAAATCACTGAAAGGTTCACTATATTCGTTTTTAACATTCTGAAAACTTAATTAAAAAATTAATTACCTAGAATTCCACAGAATTCCACTAAACATGAATGATTTACTTCAAAACCAGAACAATTTCAGCTTCTGTTTATCTTCAGTTTTCAAGTCATAAATCGTTATTTAGATAAATCAGTATTATTTATTTTTATTGGTTATTCAATTTTCAGATGATTACGGTTATTGAACACAAGTGTGACTTGATTAACTACAGCTATGGTGAGGCTTCACACTGGCCAAATGCTGGGTAAGAATTAATTATATGAATATTCATGAATGTTTTGGTTTTAGGTAATGTTCAAGAGCTGGGACAGTTATATTTAATAATAATATTTTTTGTGTGTAACTTTTCTTTTACAGTCACAGTTACAGTTGTTATTACAATTATATTTAAAAGCACAATTCGTATAACAACAACAACAAAAAATAAAAATAAAAAATAAAATATTATACTAGAAAATTATTATTATAAAAACAACAACAAAGAAACAGTAATCAGAAAACAAAAAACAAAACAAAAAGGAAAAAAAAGTATATATTATACCAGACAATTATTATTACTACTACTACTACTGTTATTATTATTATTAGTATTATTATTACTATTATTACTACTATTATTATTGTTGTTGTTATTATTGTTGTTATTGTTATTATTAATATTATTATTGTTGTTTTTATTATTACTATTATTATTGTTATCATTATTCTTGTTGTTGTTGTTGTTGTTGTTATTATTATTATAATTATTATTTCAGGAGAATCTGTGATATATTAAGTGAAGTGGTAAACAAACATGGTGTGATATTTCTGGCCAGTGCAGGAAACAATGGCCCCGCCCTGTCAACAGTGGGTACCCCTGGTGGAACAACTACAGCACTTATCAGTAAACATTTAACAATAATAATATGAAAAAAACATAAATCTCTCTATAGAACCATAAATAATTATATAATACAAATTTTCTGTGATTATTAGTAGTTCTGTCCATACAGCAATATAAAAATAATAATTGTTATATTCATATTCAGGATTAATTAGATTTTATGATCATGATCACATCATTAATTAGTTATGATATGGAGTATTTGTAAAATTCTGTTTGTCATTTCATAAATTAAGTATGAGAACTTTTTTTTCATGATAATTATTGAATTATTCACAGAACATTTGATCTAAATTGTCAGTTGTGGTTATTAATTTAAAAAAAACAAACACAAATGAAATAAAATTAAATAAAGAAGTTTTGTGTTACCTATTTCTTAATGTAATTCACACAATTCTTTTTTCAATCAATATAAAATTAATTAATTTTTTTTTTTTTCAGTTATTAATAAATTAATTTTATATTATTATTATTTTTTTTTAATAAAATTCACTGACATTTATCTTTTATCAATAACTGTAAAATTAATTTTCATATTTCTTTTTATAATAAATATAAAAATAATTTACACATCCATTTCTTATATTAATTGGAAACCACTATTATTACGTGTTTGCTGCATGTATATTTTATTACAAATTCTTTTTATCAATACTTTATCACTAAAATATAGTTCATATTTGAATATCAGTTTTGTTCTCACCTGATGAATTAAAAAGTTTACCTGTTCTAATCTCAGGTGTTGGTGCTCATGTAACTCCAGCAATGATGGCAGCAGAATATTCTCTGAGGGAGAAACTTCCTCCCACCCACTACACCTGGTCATCCAGGGGTCCAGCGTAAGTCTTGACCAGCACGAAGATAATTTAAACACCCCACAGTAACAAGTTTTATTTGAGTTGTAATTGAGAGGTTTTGTTAATTTTTGTTTTAATTTTTATTTTTAATTCTGTCTCACATAGCATCTGGTCTTCTTGTGGTCCAACATAATTTTGACTATTATAAGATGCAGACAAAACTTTTTTTTATTTTGAGTTATTTACTTATCTATTTACTTATTTATTTACATACTTCTTTTGGAAAATATATTTAAAATTTGGCCTGCTTTTACATCTCGTCATCATCAGGTACACAAACACACATACATACACATACGCACCCAGTTAATATATAATGCAGTATGTTTTTCATTCATATATATATGTATGTATGTATGTATGTTGTATCCTATACTGTAAATAAAATAAAACAATTGCTGTAACACAGAGACATATTACATTACAGACAAGACGGTGATCTTGGTGTGTGTATTAGTGCACCAGGTGGCGCTATTGCTTCAGTTCCGAACTGGACTCTTCGGAGCTGTCAGCTCATGAACGGAACCAGCATGAGTTCACCCAATGCGTGTGGAGCCATAGGTACATCACAGAGTTCTTCCTCTTAGTTTGTTGTAATAAAAATAAAATAATCTTATAAATAAATAACTGAAAAAACCCACAACAAAATATAAACATATACAGGGTACGTCAAAAATAACTTGTTTTTATTTATTTGCTTTTATTGAACGAAATGTGTGAATGTGTGTGTGTTTATTTTAGCTTGGGTTGTAGGTTGAGGATAAAACATACTAATTTGTAATTATTTAGTTTGACACCGAGATAGATGGCTTTATTTAAGGGGTTTTTGGATTTTTTTTTTTTTTAATGTTTATGGAAAGGTGCATATAGAAAATGGAATGACAGTGTTGCACAAAAATTAAAAAAAATTAAAAATACAAAAATCATCATAAATGCTTCATATATTAAAAACCCTATTAATATTAAAATGTGGTTTAAAGTTTTAAAACAAATATTTTTTTATTTTTTTATTTTTTTTTTTTTTTTTTATATATATTTTTTTTCTTCACATTCTAGGATTAATCCTTTCTGCTTTGAAGGCTAATGGCATTGCATACACCCCATACAGTGTAAAAAGAGCTTTACAAAACACAGCACTCAAAGTTGACAGTGTCGAAGTATTTGCTCTTGGTCATGGGTTGGTTCAGGTAAATTACCATATTATATCTTAAGAACCATATCATACTATATTTTATTATTTTTATTATTTATGGAAAAAAGTAAAAGAATTAGGTATCTTTAACTATAAAAATACAGTGGAAAGTGTTAAGATTTTGTATGTCATATTATTAGAAGAAATACATGAATTTTTTAACGTGTATTTTAGCTTGAATCAAAAGATCTTTTAATTTTCAAACATTTATTTTGGTTTGAGTTGTAGTTGTAGGTTGAGGATAAAACATGCTAACTTGTAAATATTCAGTTTAGGTTGAGAAGAATGATTGAACAGTTTTTAAACATTTGTTTTAGGTGGAGAAAGCATATGACTTTCTCACTAACTTTGCAGCAGAGAAAGAAAACAGAATTCAGTTCACAGTCACGTGCAGTGGAAACAAACGTGGAATCTATCTGCGAGAGTTGTGGCAGCTTGCTAAACCATCTGAGATATCAGTTACTGTGGAACCAACCTATTTTGATGAAAAGTCTGGTTAGTTGCAATTAAAATGTGTGTTTGTGTGTGTGTGAGTGTGTGTGTGTTTGTGTTTGTATAAATATATTCATTTAAAGAAAATAATTCACAGAACAACCAGACAAAACTTGCTGGCAAAAACAGACACTGATTTTATTTGATGCAATTATTTATAGGAATATTTTTGACAAACAAATAATTTAAACATTGTTCAAAGTACCTGTAGCCTGAACATTTTCAGTACCATCCCTTTTTTTAACTTGCACCAGTTACCCTAATTCCCACCATCCCTTTAACAAATGCTGGCAAGACCACTGATATATCTGTGTGTGTGTGTGTGTGTGTGTGTGTGTGTGTGTGTGTACTTGGTCATTCACATAATCACTTGTCCATGCAGACAATTCATTTTGCTTACTCAACAATCCACCTGATCCATCAGCTCTTCTCTTATCTACTGAACCATCCATTTGCCTAATCAACCATTCATTGCCCATTCAACCATCCACATTGCCACCTGATCCCTCACTTACCTGTTGAACTGTTTGTTAACCCATTCAGCCTTCTTTTTCTCAGCTACCCTGCAATACATCTACACTGTCTCTTATTTAGTTGGTATTTATTTAGTTAACCAGGTTTGCTAGTTTCCTAGTATTACTAAATTTTTAATTAGACATTTGTATATTAAACTAATAATCTGAAAGAAACAACAAAAATTACACACAAAAAATAAATACACGCACAGAAACATCAGTTAATGAAGTTGTAAAAATTATGTTGTACGCCATAATTATATTCAGACACATGCATGTGTGCACACATCTATCAATCTGTTCACATGTGTGTCTATATATATATATATAGACAGGTGTCTGTGTTTTTGTCTGTATATGTGTGTCTGCCTGTCTGTCTTTCTGTCTATCCATCCATCTATATTTATCTGTCTTTTCTTTCATTTCAGCTCATCAAGAGAAAATTCAGCTAAATATTCAGTTTCGGCTTATTTGTGATGCACCATGGATACATTGTCCAAATCACCTTGAACTTATGAATGTCGCTAGAACGTTCTCAGTCAAGGTCACTCCACAAGGTTTATCCGAAGGAGTACATTATACAGAGGTAAACTGTGAAACCACTTTTAAAATTTCTTTATTAAATAATATTATACTTTGTTCTTTTAATGTTTGTTAAAATTCTGAAATATTTTATTTACTGATCAAGATGAAAAAGCAAAGCCAGCCATAAACAAAAAAAATATAAGATGTTAGTCACTTTAATAACATTTTTCAGTTTAGATTGAATATTTAATTTTTCTCAAGGTTTTCATTCTCTTTATAAAACGAAGATCTGAAAACAAGGGAAGTAACTTAATATTTATATCAAAACTCCCATCAGACTGAGTCACCAAATATTCTTTTATTATCCATTTATATATTATACATTTATATATTATTTTAATGTAAATTTGTTTAGCAGGTAAATTAATAATTGCAGTAAAATGTAATTGATAGGAAAAAACTATTTTTTTTTGTATTGTTTAAAAAAGAAATAATAATTTAAAAAATGTTAAAAACCTTCAGTATCTTACATTATGTTTGATCAGGTGTCTGGCTATGATGTGCGCAATGTACACAAAGGTCCTTTGTTCCGTGTTCCTATCACTGTCATTGTGCCTAGCAAGTAAGATTTCAGTCTCTCTTTTATTTTCATTTTTATTTATCTTTTAATTTATTTTTAATTACAATTATTATTATTATTATTATTATTACTATTTTTATCTGTATTTTAAATACTATTAACAGTAGCTTTCTTTTCAACTTATCCCTGTCCATATTACGAAATATTTCGTTTCACTAAGCTAAAGAAATGCTTTTACTTATTCTTTTTAAAATTACATACATTTTTATTTATTTTTATTTTTTTGGCTTCCAACAACTTTAATTTCTTAGAAGAGTATTTTATTTTAAATCTGAAAGACTGTATGAACAATTAAATCACCCATAACAACTGTGGTTAGATACAAGTATATATCCTTACACTTACGTACAAGGATATTTATAATTCTGGATACCATTAATCACTGAGATGTTTAGGTATTATAATATGTATTTTGTTTTAATTTTAGAACAACTACATAAATCATTTGCAAATCCATAACCAATGTAGTTATATGAAAGTATATTTTAGAGTGAAAAGATAATATAAACCATTGTGTTACCTTCAACAGTTACAGTTTCTTAAAAGTGTATTTTATATCAACTTTAGATAACCATAATGTTATATTGTCTTCAGCTATAATTTCTTATAAGTATATTTTATTTCAACTAAAGGAATTTGATAGTATATTTATTTTAGAGTTGAACCATAGTTAAACACAATGTTGACCGTTATATTGTCATTAGTTGTAAAAGTATAATTTATTTCTTCTCTAGTAATTTGACAGTGTATTTATTTCAGAGTTCAGGACACTGTTAACTATTGTGTTGCCTATAGCAACTGTAGTTTCAAACCTGGTCAGATACGCAGACACTTTTTACATGTGCCTGAAGGAGCTTCATATGCAGGTATATCTAAATGTCTGTGTGTCTGTGGGTCTTTTGGTGTGTCTGTGTGAGTGTGGTGTATCTTGACAGTATAGGTGTGTATTGAGAATGTAAGCAGCTGGATTTGTACATTCTTTATTTGTCTGAATGTCTGTTTTTATGTTTTTATATAAGTTAGTTTTCTTGTTTATAAATCATGATATCCTTATAGATTAACATTTTTAACATTTGTTGCTGTTTTAGAACTAAATATCTTTTTTTTTCCTTGTTGTTATTGTCATCAGATGCCTTTAATGTAACTAAGATGCAATTTTATTTTTTATTTCTATAGTTTTAAAAGTGACGTCGACAGATACAGAAAAGAACTGCAGAATACTCCTACACACAATTCAAGTTGTTCCCCAGCAGCAGTACAAGAAATATGAATTTGACAAATTTGTAACTCTTACAGACCGAGGGGAGACAACTCAGGCATTCGCAGTACATGTGAGTCTGATGGAAAATATTTTATTAATGAATAACTAAATATATTTATGACTAGATGACACTAAGCACATTTTTAAAAATATTTTTGGTTATTTGCTTTATTTTTGCTTTTATTGATTATTGTGCTTATTATTACCATGGTTGGTGTTATTATTGGTTTTTATATTTTTGACAGTTAAAAATTTAAATGTATTATTCTGGTGTTATTTTCAGGATGGCCTAACTTTAGAGGTCTGCATTGCAAAATGGTGGGCCAATCTAGGGGAAGTCACTCTAGATTATTATATCACTTTCTATGGTGCTCAGTTGAATGTTCGTCAACCTGTTATGGTAAGTAAAAGTAAAAATCAGATGAAATAATCAGATTTAATTTTATTAAGAATAATTTTATTTTTGATTATTTCTGTGAAACAAATTTCTATAACTGACTACAGAAGATAAGTCTAATTTTTGCCTTCATTTATTTATTTAATATTTTCATTACTTGCTTCTGACTTCCTTTCTATATTTGATACTTATTTTCTCTTGTTGTTATTGTTTTGTTACTGTTAGTATTATAATTATAACTGTTATTGTTATCACCAACATTATTAATATTTTTATTGTTAGTAGTAGTAGTAGTAGTACCTGCAGTAGTTATAGGAATACTAGTAGAAGTAGTAACAGTAGTAATAAAAATAATAACAGTATTATTCTTCTTTTTTACTTTTTTAGAAAAGGTATTTATATATGGGTTTTTTTCTTTTTTCATATTTTTTTCACTCCAGATTTTCTTTTTTATATATGTTTCTTTGAAAATGTTTTCTGGTAGCCTGTGACTAACAAATATTTTTGTTTACTTCTAAAGAATGTTGCGGATGGAATACAGAGGTACAATGTTCGTTCTCAGCTGAAAAATGAGGACTGTTTCCTGTCAGTCTCTGTCAAAACACTCGTTGTTCCTCTCAGGTGAGAACAACATCAACTACAACTACAACTACAACAACAATAATAATCTTATTATTATTATTATTATTAGCAACACCAACAACAACAACAACAATAATATAATAATAATAATACTAAAAGTAATAGTAATAACAATAGTAATAATAGTAATAACAACAATAATAAAATAATAACAATGATTATGATATTAATAATAATAAAAATAGTAATAGTAATAATAATAATTATACCAACAACAAAAGCAATAATAATAAGAAGTATAGCAGTACCAATAACAACTAATAATTATAACTGTAACAATAATGATGACAATAATTATAATAAAAATAAAAATAAAATGATAAAAACAATATGATGAAACTGAAAATTGTAATAATAAAACACAATGATGATGATGACAATATGATAATAAACCCCCCCTAAAAGTAAAGATAAAACAACAATAAGCACAAATAATCACACCAACACCACCTCCAAAAATATAAGCAATAAATTTCTCCTCTTTCCCCCTAAACTGATAAAAAAAAAATCCAAATGAATAATTATTGTTCAGCAGATATTCAAATTTAAAAAAAAAAAAAACAACAAAAAAAATAAATAAATAAATAAATATTTTAAAAACAAAAGCATATTTAATGTCAAACATTTAATATTACTACAGGCCATCAGAACACAAAATCCGTTGTCTCCATGGTTACCGAGATTGCCTTCCTGACGGACGACAGATATATGCAATTGAGTTGCAATACAATTTTCATCAGGTATTTACAAACATTTATTTTATTTGACAAGACCTCAAGGATAATTTTCTAAAACACTTGCAATATGTCAAACTCTTGGTTATCCTGACCTGAAATTTTCAGAAAAAATCTGTTAGCAGCAAGAAATGTTCGATTTAGATTTTTTTCCACCCCCAAAAGACAGCTAAGCACATACCACAGTGTTTTTTTTTTACCTCTTCTTTTTGTTTAGTCTGCTGCTTTATCACTGGGTTCAGTCTGAAGATTATGTGATATTTCAGATATTTGAAATTCAGTAGCCAGTGACAGCAAACTAATCAATGTGTTTTAGAGATGCCATTAATACATTTTTGACATACAGCAACTGATGATAGAAAATTGATCAATGTTTTCTAGTGACATCAGTAAACAAATGTCTGACATACAGTAACTGATGATAGAAAATAAATCAATGTGTTCTGGTGATTTCATTGAACAAATATTGGACAAAAATAACTGATGATAGCAAATTAATCATTGTATTCTAGTAATGAAATTAAATAAATCCAGTATTTGATAACAGATAATTAATTAGTATTCTCTACAGATACTGCAAAACAAACATTTCACACACAATTATTTGTTTTTACAGACATAATTTGGATGAATATATCCAGTTTGCAACATAATATTGCTTCCTAGTATGTAGCAGTTGACATGATAAATGATACTGATGCATTTTCCATTTTTGTTAAAGTCTTTCTGCCTTACATACATTTTATATGTATATTTGGCAAGATAATACAAGTATGAACGTAATATTAATACAATTCATTATTGACAGAACAAAACCAAATGATAAAAAAAATGATAATAATATAACAAAACGAAACAAAACAAAACAATATGAAATAAATAAATAAATACACAATTGTTTAAGAACATCAGTAGATCAGTTCCATTAACATTATCAGATATTGTTAGTTTTCATGTGACGTCACATTCTTTGTTTTTCTGTACATTAAATGCATCAGTATTTTACTTATTTAAATATTTATTTATTTATTTTATTTATTTATTTATTTATTTATTTATTTATTTTCTTATTTATTTTATTTTATTTTATTTTATTTTATTTATTTACTTATTATTTTATATTATTTATTTATTATATTTATTTATTGATTGATTGATTTTCTCTTTATTTGAGGTTTTTTTCTTTGACCTGCTGTTTAGCTGTGGATGTTGTTTGATTTTAACAAACAGGTCATCTCATCCGGATTATTTCAGGTTTGTTTAATCATCCAGTTTAAACACACTGGTTTCATCCAGAGACACTTAAACACACTGGTACAATCATCCAGAGACACTTAAACACACTGGTACAATCATCCAGAGACACTTAAACACACTGGTACAATCATCCAGAGACACTTAAACACACTGGCACAATCATCCAGAGACACTTACCCACACTGGTACAATCATACAGAAACACTTACCCATGTCAAGTAAACACACTGGTACAATCATCCAGAGACACTTAAACACACTAGTACTATCATCCAGAGACACTTAAACCCACTGGTACAATCATCCAGAGACACTTAAACCCACTGGTACAATCATCCAGAGACACTCAAACACACTGGTACTATCATACAGAGACACTTAAACACACTGGTACAATCATACAGAGACACTTACCCATGTCAAGTATCACACTGGTACAATCATCCAGAGACACTTAAACACACTGGTACTATCATCCAGAGACACTTAAACACACTGGTACAATCATCCAGAGACACTTAAATACACTGGTACAATCATCCAGAGACACTTAAACACACTGGTACAATCATCCAGAGAAACTCAAACACACTGGTACTATCATACAGAGACACTTAAACACACTGGTACAATCATACAGAGACACTTACCCATGTCAAGTAACACTGGTACAATCATCCAGAGACACTTACCCATGTCAAGTAAACACACTGGTACAGTCATCCTGAGACACCTACCCATGTCAAGTAAACATACTGGTACAGTCATCCTGAGACACCTACCCATGTCAAGTAAACACTGGTACAATCATCCTGAGACACCTACCCATGTCAAGTAAACACACTGGTACAGTCATCCTGAGACACCTACCCATGTCAAGTAAACACACTGGTACAATCATCCAGAGACACTTACCCATGTCAAGTAAACACACTGGTACAGTCATCCTGAGACACCTACCCATGTCAAGTAAACACACTGATACAATCATCCAGAGACACTTACCCATGTCAAGTAAACACACTGGTACAGTCATCCTGAGACACCTACCCATGTCAAGTAAACACACTGGTACAATCATTCTGAGACACTTACCCATGTCAAGTAAACACACTGGTACAATCATCCAGAGACACTTACCCATGTCAAGTAAACACACTGGTACAGTCATCCTTAGACACTTAAACACACTGGTACAATCATCCAGAGACACTTATCATATCAGGTAAACACACTGGTACAATCATCCAGAGACACTTACCCATGTCAAGTAAACACACTGGTACAGTCATCCTGAGACACTTATCCATGTCAAGTAAACACACTGGTACAGTCATCCTGAGACACTTACCCATGTCAAGTAAACACACTGGTACAGTCATCCTGAGACACTTACCCATGTCAAGTAAACACACTGGTACAGTCATCCTGAGACACCTACCCATGTCAAGTAAACACACTTGTATAATCATCCAGAGACACTTACCCATGTCAAGTAAACACACTGGTACAGTCATCCTGAGACACCTACCCATGTCAAGTAAACACACTGGTACAGTCATCCTGAGACACTTACCCATGTCAAGTAAACACACTGGTACAGTCATCCTGAGACACCTACCCATGTCAAGTAAACACACTGGTACAATCATCCAGAGACACTTACCCATGTCAAGTAAACACAATGGTACAGTCATCCTGAGACACTTAAACACACTGGTACAATCATCCAGAGACACTTATCACATCAGGTAAACACACTGGTACAATCATCCAGAGACACCCACATCAGGTAAGCATACTGGTACAATCATTCAGAGACACTTACCGATCTCAGGTAAACACTGGTACTATCATCCAGAGACACTTACTACATCAGGTAAACACTGTTACAATCATCCAGAGACACTTACCCACATCAGGTAAACACACTGGTACAATCATTCAGAGACACTTGCCGACGTCAGGTAAACACTGGTACTATCATCCAGAGACACTTGCCACATCAGGTAAACACTGGTACAATCATCCAGAGACACTTACCCACATCAGGTAAACACACTGGTACAATCATCCTGAGACACCTACCCATGTCAAGTAAACACACTGGTACAGTCATCCTGAGACACTTACCCATGTCAAGTAAACAGACTGGCATGATTAGTGTGTATCATCCAGAGACATGTATCCACATTGTTTGAATGATTGTACAGCCTCATGCTGGTATGTTTAGTTAATATCTAGAAACAGAGAGGTAAACAAATGAATGAAAGGTGAGAGAAAAATGAGAGAGATATATATTGAGAGAATGAAAGACGGATACACAGATTGATAGACTTCAGTAGATAGGTAGATAGATAAATACAAACTGACAAACAGCTCTGCCAAAGAAAGATATTGCTTAAAATGGCAGCAGCAGATTTTAACTTTGTTATCAACAACTGTATTTTACAGCAGTCAATATCATAACAAACAAATATTCACAGGTTCATAATCTGCACAAACATGTAACTTGATAATCAGATTGGTTCATATAATTTATAATAATGAAAACCAGATTTTGTTTTACCTCAGCCATCTTTCCTAAAGGCATTTTTAAGTAAAATGTGTCAGATTTTTCTTCATTTGTTTCTTACTGTTTCAGTACAACGCCAAGCTGGAAAAGGGCGACTACACTCTGCTGCTGCAGGTTAGACATGAGAAGAGGGACATGCTGGAGAAGCTGAAAGATCTCGTCTTGTTGCTGCACCACAAACTTCAGACGTCCATTTCTCCCGACCTCTACAGTTCCTGGGCAAACGCCATATCTGGGGGAAAGAAGATGTCCTCCGTAACTCTCCAGAAAGGAGTTATCTGCCCTGTGTACGTCGCTCCTATTCCAGACGACAAGTAAGTAATTTTTAAATTTTTTTTATTTAGTTTTTAACACCTTGGACTCCAGGTGTTTTTATATTAACTGACAGAAAAGCAGGAAATTGTAAACTTGACACTATAAAGATTTTTGGCCCAACTGTAATGCTGATTTTTGGCTGTGTGATTGGGGTATAAAATAATATGATGGTGTATATCTGCTTCTTGTCTGTACCACAAAATTGGGATATAGAATCAAAAGAGTTGAAACAGAATAAAAAATATACTTCATGTAAATTTAACTGATAGACTTAACCATATGTACATGTAAATAAAGATTATTTGTGTTTGATTTTAATGGAGGTATAAAAATAAACAAATTTGTAAATTCTTATATAATTACAGTTTTTGGTTTTATCTGTTTCTCATAATCACTCTTTTCTAACAATAAAGTATAATAAAATAATAACAAAGTCATGAGGGATGCTGACATTTTTTCCTTTCTTTTTTAATATTTTTTTATTTATTTCTTTTTTTTTATTATTTTTTATTTATTTATTTATTTGTTTATTTATTTTATTAATTAATTTTATTTTATTTTATTTTATTTATGTATATACACTAATATATACACATTTTCTTCTTTTCTTTTGCATTATTTTGTAAACAGAAATATTAAAACATAAAAGGAAAACAAAAAACTCACACAGAATTCAGACTGAGTAAATTATTTTAAAGTAATTTTATTCATGTTTATTAGTTTATTGATTCGTTTATTTGTTTACTATCACAGACTGCCAAAGGGTTGCCAGGCTGGAAACTATCTGCTTGGAACTTTTGCTCTGGCAAAAGATGAACCTATGAGAAAAGCAGTAAGTTAATTTATCAGGTTTATTTTGATTAAAAGAAAAACAGTAATGAAAATAAATATATTTCCTAGACCAAGAATCAGTTTCTGACCATGCCAGATATTTTTTGTTTGTTTTGCATGACTTGATAAGAATAAAGAATAAAGAGTGTTAAAAATGGAATGTTATTTAGCCATTTAAAATAAAAATTAAACACATGTTGGTAATTTGGCTGTTAAAATTTTTAAATTATTATTATTACTACTACTACTACTACTATTATTATTATTATTATTATGATTATTATTATTATTATTATTATTATTATTATTACTGTTTTGCTGGGGTTTTTTAGGTTTTTTTATTTCATTTTACCATTTATTTTATTTATTTTATTATTTATTATTACTTATTGTTTAATTATTAAAAAAACTTTTATTATTATTTACTTTTGTTTTATATAGCTTTTGTTTTCCTTAGGAACAGATTTTACTTAATTATATTTAATTTAATTTTTTGTTTTTGTGTTTTTCTTAGAGTTCTGTCCCCTTCAAGTATGTGATAACAGAACTGCCAAAAAAATCAAATACAAAAGCTAATGGAAAAGAGAAAGAGAAGGAAAAAGAAAAAGAGAAAACGAAAGAAGATGAATATGCAGAGGCAGTTCGCGATCTCAAAATCTCCTGGTTATCAAAGTGAGTATTTTCACTTGAACTGTGGGTTGAGAGTTCAAATCTCATGGATGGAAGAATAAGTAAACTTTAAAATTACATTTCTTTCATGTCATGCAATCAGATATAAAACAAAATGGACACATATTAAGAAATATGTGTAATTTTGAAATTCATTTTATTAAACTCTTTTTTAAATATTTCTTTGGTGATGCAAATGGAAAACAAAAATACTTCTAGACTTGTAAATCATTGAAAAGAGGCCCCAGACTTCAGGAAACATTTTTTTCCCTTTATCATTATAAATTCACTGTTTGTTCCTGCATATGTACAGAGAACATTTTTTGACTTTGTGGCTAAGGCAGAGGACTGAGGTATAAATTCTCCTCAGCAATCCATTGAGCCATTTCCCATTGCAACCTTTGCTCCAAGACTTGTATATCCTTTCCTGTTTGTCAGAAAGTTCATACAAAAAAACTTCTTGTTTTTTAAAGTGAGCGCTTGCAGTGGGTTTCTTTTTCAAACACATTTACACAACAAGACTGGAGATTAATAAATATGACAAGTGTGTTGCTAAAATATTTACATTTTTGCTTTTCTCAGACTGGAACATAATCATCCCCTGTATGAGGAATTAAGACAGGATTATCCAGATCATCTGCCAGTTCACATGGCCAGGCTACAGTCACTTGATACCGAGAAGGTAAGAAATAAATAAATAAATAAATAATGTAAATAAATAAAATAAATAAATAGATAACTGACTAAGCAAATAAAGAAGTTAGTAAGTAAAATAAATAAATAAATAATAGTTGATAAGGTTATATTTTTAATTGTTCCCATGAACTTTTTCTGATATAGGTAAAGATTCATTAATTCACACATATATGCACACATGCAGACAGTCAGACAAACACATGTAAATAAATAATACAGTATAATTTGTTAAAATACTTAAAATTTGCTAAAATCTGACGTGTATGTCTGTATATTTTCATGTCTGTGTGAGTGTGTGTGTGTGAGAGAGAGAGAGAGAGAGAGAGAGAGAGAGAGAGAATCTTAAGAGTTATTATACATATAATGATGTTTGTTATTTAATTTGCTTGCTTCTCCAGTTAAATCATTAATTATATTAACAGCAATAATTATACTATTAATATATAATACTGAGTATTGTAAAAGTTGTTAAAATTATTTTCAGAAATTATTTCGTCACTACAAAACACATTTTTTTAAATTTTATTTTTTTATTTTTTTACCAGCATCATGATAAAAACTTGTCAGACATCATCTCTCTGGCTCGCTACATTATCTCCAAGATTGACCAGGCCAGTCTACTTTCCTACTATGGCATGAAGACTGACCAGAGGTCAGATGCCTCAACAGTTAAAAGGTGATTTTAATCTGGCATGTTGAGATGCTTGCCAGCAGCTGTGAAATGGTTAATAACAAGAAATTTAGACTTTGTCATGTGGCTTACTTCATTGACTGGATATAAACATTATTTTTTATTATTATTTTTTTTTTATTACCCACCCTGTTATTATGTTTGTGCTGATTTTATATTCTGTTCTTGAGTGAATAATCAAGAGAGAGAGAGAGAGAAACAGTTCAAAGATTCTTTTTAATTTTTAGTTGAATAAACAGAAAATGTCACTACTGGTTTTGGTAAAAAGTGTTTTCCATTTTCAGATAATTATACGTGTGTGTGTGTAATTTATTAAGATATATGTATATATGTGTATTTGTTTTTATTATTATTATTATTTCTATTATTATTTATTTTGTTGTTGTTATTATTTTCTGTGCAGTGAGATGGACAAACAGAAGGCGATGCTGTTGGAGGCGTATGTGAAGTTAGGCTGTGCACAGGTGGATGCCCTGGCTCACCCTCCTGAGGTTACCGAGGTTTCCACGGAGGATTCTCTGGAAGACCCGTCTCTTGTCTCTCTCTCGCCAGAAATAACTCTGAAAGACGTTGACGAGACGTTTGTTGAGATTCAGAAGTGGGCAGATCTCAACGATGTGAAGGTAAATTTGTGTTTTCAGTCTGTAACATCAAAAAAATGGATCATCAGAGGTGGGTGGTATTTGTAAGATTCAAAAACTGGTTGATGGATGATGATTTTGTTACTTTCAGAAATGGATTGATTATTTTTGAAAATGATCTGAATGATTTGAAGGTAAATTAGTTTTATTTTGTGTTCATGGAAGATTAAAACTTGTATAAAAGAAAAAACATTTATGTGATTGAAAACTGGTGGGTCCAGCAGATATTTTTTTTTATAAGATAGGTCCTTTTAACAGGTAAATTATTTTTGTTTTAAATTATTGGTTAATCTCTCTCTCTCTCTCTCTCTCTCTCTCTCTCTCTCTCTCTCTCTCTCTCCCCTCCCCCTCCCCCTTTCCCTTATTAAATTCATTTTTAACGTTTACAATAGCATTGTCTTTTTCATAACTTTGTAAACACACACACACACACACACACACACACACCACACACACACACACACACACACACACACACACATTAACAACACATGCACAACAGTTTAACAAGTATTTTTCTTTTCTCAGGTTTTGCCCTTCAGTATAAAACATGCCACTGTACACAAGCAATATGGCCGAGCTCTGAAGTTCCTCAACAAACTGAATGAAGAAAAAAGTACAAAAGAAAATGATGCCAAAATTATTGAGGTAGGCAAAAAAAAAAAAAAAAAAAAAATAAAAGGATGGAAGGAACAGACAAAGAAATGAATGAAGAACAAAATGAATAAAGAAGAATAAAATTCAAAAATAGAATTTAAATTTATGGGTTTTTTTTTATTATTATTATTATTATAGGTTCAATCAAATAATATTTTATTCTGTTTATATCATGTTTGTATTGTTTGTTACAGTTATTACATTATTACAGTTCATTTTTTTTCATGTTACATATATTTATTTTATCTTAAAAATTGAATAAGGTAGCAGAAACATTAAATCAGAAATATGTTTTACAATGTTTTTTTGTTTTATACCTAATGTAGTTTAATATTTAATTTGAGTCCTGTTTAATAGTAATAATTATTTTATACTATTATTTGTTTTCAGTCTTGTTTAGTTGTATTTTTTTATTAAAAAAAATAATAATAATTTCAAAAATCTTTAAATTAAAAACTTATAAATAAACTTTATTCTTCTTTCTTTCTTTGGTAGTTATTTATCTGTGAATTTTCTTTTTTCTTTCTTAATTATTTATTTATTTATTTATTTATTTATTTATTTATTTTTTTCTTATTTATGTATTTATTTATTTTTATTTAATTATTCATTCTTTTATTTCAGACCTATTTTAATTTGGGCTGGGATCACTGTGCACGACATTTTGAGAATTGGTTGTTGGCCAAACATCCTCCAGCTTATCGGCCATTTTAAGGATTTTACTGCTTAGAAACATTTTAGAAACATTTTTGTGATTTATCCAAGTGTAGACAAAAACTTTTAAAACATTTTGTGTGATTGTCAAAGTGTGTGAGCAATTTATGACCTTAGCAATATCAGCTGATCTTTCTTTACAATTTTAAAATAAAAAAATAAATGTCATTCCATTTGTATATTGTATGTAGATGTCTTCAGTAGTCTGTGGTATGAAACTATTTTTTTTTTTTTTTTTTTTTTTTTTTTTTAAATAATAAATATGCGATTAAGTGAAACTTTTCTTTGTAAGAAAAGTAATATAATTTTATTTATTTCTTTCTTGATCTGTGTTTGTAGTAATAAAAATTTGTATAATTTTTAGCCCATTTCAGTGGCCATTTTTATTTTTTATTTCAGCAGTTTTTATTATTAACCTGTTTTAAAAAAAAAAAAAAAAAAAAAAAAAAAAAAAATATCAGATCTGAAGTGCCTCAATGAAATTATCAGAGGATATTTTGAGTTTTTCTTCTTTATTTATTTATTTTTTTTTTTTTTAAACTTAAATGCACTTTTGGTTTCAACAACTAGCCTAAAAATATTTTGTGTACTTACTCATGATTTTTTTATTTGTTATATCTGAGTAGTTTTTATTAATAATAATAATGTATGTCTCTCTGTGTGTGTGTGTGTGTGTGTGTGACAGACAAACACTCCAATAATGTATTCAGTTTGTCAAGAATTTTAGCAATTTTATTTTATTTTATCTTTATTTTATTTTTGTTTTATTTTTTTATTCCCCTTCTGATATGTCATCTTTAGATTTCTATTTAGTAACTGCAAAGTATGCATATTAAAAATATATTTAACCTTTATATTAACATACTTAGATATATTTAACATTATATTTGTAGGTACTACTTATCTGTTTATTTCGTTAACATTTTATTACTATTAAATAACATTTCTTACGATTTTAATGATAATTTACCAAATTTATTTTATAATATTTAAAAGAAGACAGACATATACATCGTAATGTGAAACTGACCAGACTGTAATGAAATCACTTAAATTATATTTAAACTAATGTTTGTCAAGACAATTAATTTAGCCAAGCATCATAACTAGTCTTTTTGAATTAATAGGTAAGCACTGTTCAGACACACGAATTGGAGAACTGCTGTTTTAATAGGTTATTGTACACGTTGTTAATACAGTTGTTATGGTTATGATGATATCATAGTGACGTTATTCTGGGTAGTTATTCAAAATTACGTCATTGTGAATTAACTGACTCAGTCTGACGAACGTGACATCGTGGTACTATTTTTAGCCTCGTATTGAGTTACAGTGATGTTTTGGCTTTATTAAATCACTGTATTAATCTAGTTTGACAGTTGTATAAATATACTATAAATCAATTTGAAAAAATTACACTTATTTATATATATATTTATTATTATTGATATATATATATATATATTTGCTTCTGTTTAGTTTTTTGTTCTTTTTATTTCAGTTATTATTTTTTAACAGAATTATTTCTATCTGTAACGTTTTTACCTGAATAATGATTAAATTACAGCATTTTTACTGTTTGGAATTACTTGAATATACTGAATTAATTAGGTTAATCTCTAAATTTTTGATTCGATAACTGTTAATATTTAAGTCACTAGCACATAATTATTGTAAGATCACTTTAGTCATTTAGTTTGATTACGTCATTCTAATGTTGTAATTACGTCACTATATTATTTAAATTTAGTTGTTACGTCACATGGTAACATTGTACTAAATGAAATATTACCTAACTATATGATTGGATATGGCATCTATGAGTATTTTATTTCACTATGACGAAAATTAGAATATAGTGACGTCACTGTGTTACTTTTAGTAAGATTTTATATCGCCGCTTTTTGGGGAGTTATTTATAAGTGATTTGATTACGTAACTATGCAGGGAACCAGTTCAGTTTAACTAGAATCACGGCAGCACACATATAATTACTATTTCAACCATTTTTTTCTGAATATTTATTCACCAACGGTCGATTGATAATTGGGTTTTATGTCAATAAAAAATTTTCATCCCTTTTATGTTTGGTCTTACATTTAAAAAAATATATATATATTTTATTATTATTATGATTATGATTATGATTATTACATCATTATTACATCATTATTACATCATTATACAACAAAATACATTAATCTTAAAATTTCTTGTATACAACAACATATTGTGAAAATTATGCAGGTGTTAGTAGTTAGAATTAAGCTGTGCAATAATTTAGATGCCACTTAATTGTGAATAATGTTAATTATCTTTGAGTTTACTGACATCGTTCAACAACTGACGTCATATCGGCAATACTTTCTGTGTCTGAATATACATACATTTTTTATCATTAAAATGGAATACAATTTTATTTTTTTATCACAATAATGTAAAATGAAAAATTGATAGCAAATTATTTTCATCACAGTTTGTATTATTTATTATCATCATCATTATTATTATTATTATTATTATTATTATTATTATTATTATTATTATTATATTATTATAGGTGGTGGTATTTGTTTTATTTGTTAATGTTTTATTTTTATTTAATTTTTTTTTTTTTTATTCATTATTTTTTTGGTACCAGATATGCATGTTTCTAACACACACACACACACACACACACACACAATACATTAAATTTGAGTTTGACTTTAAAGATTTTTCATGAATAATTAAAAAAGACCTTTAGAAATCAGTAATTTTAAAAAAGCAAGAACCTGTGTGTAATTATTTTATTTGTTTTAAAACTTGAAAAAGCGTGCTGTGATTTTCAAAACTAACGAGGTAATAAAGTAATTTCTAAAAATATATTGTTCTTTTGTTATACATGACTTTAATCAACACGAGTTTAAAAGACATTTTATTTTAATTTATTTCATTTTATTTTAATTATTTTATTTTTAAATTACTATTATTTTTTTTGTGTCATTTCTTGTAGAATTTAATACATTTCTGGTTGTGTTTCAGTGCAAATTATCATTTTAAAGATGGTTTTATTTTCCATTACTCGTGAAATGTATATCAACCCACGGGAAGGTATATATAAAAGATTCCTTGCTGCTAACTGGTGCGTAACCATGAAATTGTGACAGAATAGAGAGAAAAACAGGAATAAAAAAATATATGTTTTTGATACATAATAATAGATGTTTAAATTTCGATGAATTGTTTTGAAAAATAAGTAGGTAAGTAAATAAATAATGATGATGATAAAAAAAAAAGATGAATTATGATGAAGTTTAGTTTTGAAAATAACAACGCCAACAGTATTAGTTGTAGTAAAGAATAACAATAATGTTAATAAATAAATAAATAAATAAATAAATAAATAAATAAATAAATAAATAACAACCAAATATATTAATTAATTATTTGTTTTCGTTTACCACTTTATCACAGACTTGATTTTTTTTTTTTTAAACTCAGTCGCAGAAAACACAGACATACACACTGACACATACACATATATTTATACCATACAAAGGCCTAAAAGCTCTTAAACACCGTCCTAACTTTTGATAGTCGTATGTCTTCGTGTCCGATTACTGTTTCGTTTGTTCTATGATTCATACGATATCTTGCACACGAGTAATTAATACGACTGTAAAATATATACGTAATTAATTCTTGGTGTTAAATATAAATGAGTAATTAATACTCACTGTTAAATATATATGTAATTAATATTATTCACTGTTAATTATTAATGATATCTGGAAAAAAACTTTTACGCTGTTAGAAATTCTATTTAAAAAAAAAAAAAAAAAAAAAAAAATAGTTTTTCATTTTGTTTTCGTTTTTGTCGTTTTTTTCATTTTTATTTTTATTTTTTAAATCATTAGTAACATATTTTACGAAATTTTTACTGTTCATTTATTTACTTTTATTTATTTTTATTTTTTTACTGAATAATTTATTATTGTTTGTTGTTATTGTTGCTGTTCTTATAGTTCTTTTCACGGAAAAGATTTATTTAAAAATAAAATTAAAATAAATCGCTGTGAGTAGGATTTGAACCTACGCGGGAAAATCCCATTGGATTTCGAGTCCAACGCCTTAACCACTCGGCCATCACAGCTATGAAACTAACTGTTAGTTATACTGGCCACTTTATTGTAATTAATATGCTGAAAACCAGAAAACTGGTAATATTTTATTTTTAGGCTTCTGGTTAAGATAACTATTATATATTTATTTTTTTTTTTTTAAATTTTTTTTTTTTACTGAATAATTTATTATTGTTTGTTGTTATTGTTGCTGTTCTTGTAGTTCTTTTCATGGAAAAGATTTATTTTAAAATAAAAATAAAATAAATCGCTGTGAGTAGGATTTGAACCTACGCGGGAAAATCCCATTGGATTTCGAGTCCAACGCCTTAACCACTCGGCCATCACAGCTATGAAACTAACTGTTAGTTATACTGGCCACTTTATTGTAATTAATATGCTGAAAACCAGAAAACTGGTAATATTTTATTTTTAGGCTTCTGGTTAAGATAACTATTATATATTTATTTTTTTTTTTAAATTTTTTTTACTGAATAATTTATTATTGTTTGTTGTTATTGTTGCTGTTCTTGTAGTTCTTTTCATGGAAAAGATTTATTTTAAAATAAAAATAAAATAAATCGCTGTGAGTAGGATTTGAACCTACGCGGGAAAATCCCATTGGATTTCGAGTCCAACGCCTTAACCACTCGGCCATCACAGCTATGAAACTAACTGTTAGTTATACTGGCCACTTTATTGTAATTAATATGCTGAAAACCAGAAAACTGGTAATATTTTATTTTTAGGCTTCTGGTTAAGATAACTATTATAATCTCTCTCTCTCTCTCTCTCTCTCTCTCTCTCTCTCTCTCTCTCTCTCTCTCTCTCTCTCTCTCTCTCTCTGAGGGAACATTTATTTTTTATTTCATACTGTTGTTATTTACTTACGCCATTTTGAGCTATCAATATCATGCTACAATATAAAGCTTTTATTTATTTATTAAACTTTGTAATTATTTTTTGCGTTGCAAACAAAAGAAAGTTCCAGTGGTTTTACTTTGACGTAGCATATTTTCATTAATAATAATAAGAAGAATAATAACAATAATGATGATGATGATGATAATGATGGTGTTGAAAATAATAAAAATAAATTAAAAATGAAAACACAACACTTGAAGCTATTTAAATATTTATTATATTGGAAATAGAAAATGGTAAATTTTTAATTTTGTAAATAATAACATGCAAGATATATTTATTATTGCCGTACATTTATAAAAGAAAGAAAAAAAAAAAAAAAAAAAGACAGCATGAAATTTTACAAGTATGTCAAAAATAAAATGCATGAAAATATGTACATTAGTATTAAATTATCTAAATGAAAGAATAAACGCAGAAAGAAACATAAAAAAAAAAAAAAAGAGAAAGCAAAATTAGGTCGATTTGAGAATTTTTATAATAATAATAATAATAATAATAATAATAATAATAATAATAATAATAATACGTGTTAAAAAAGAAAAGAAAATGATCACTATAATTACGTTTTTCTAAGTTACATAATTATTTTATGTGCTTAATTATAATAATGTAGTTCACATAATTAAATTATATATATTTCGCTTGCATAGATATTTTAAAGATATAAAAAAACATGATCACAGTCTTGCTTTGAAACTAATAATATTGATAACAATTATTTTTAAAATGTTGGCGTAGATTGTTTGCATTTCTTTAGCTATAACCGGAGTTTAAGCAACCGATGATGAATTCATTCATTCTTATTATACATATATAAATATACAGTAAAAGGCAGAAGTAATTATAACATAATTTGAACATTAGTAAAGAAAATTTTCAATCGTTGGGAGACTGAAGTTCAGTAAATAAAACATACTTTCACTTTTTACCCATCTTGAGCATAGGGATATTAATCATTCTGAATTTGTTGTTTTCTTTACTACTGTCGATAATAGTGTTTGTAAAAGATTTCCTTTGCCTGGGAATACATAATTTTAATTACCATGTGAATGTTGTTTTGGGGTTTTTTTTTCCCTTTCCTTCTTTCTTTGTTACTTTATTTATTTATTCATTTTAATTTGTCTTCATTTAATTTTTAATAACACCCCCCCTCACTATTCTGTCACTCAAAGCTCCAATCAGAAACCACAAGAGCACCTAGGATCCAATAACAGATCAGTTACCAGGTGGGGCACTTTTAGTACCTTTACGAGCCCGCTTTCCCTTTTTGGGCGTAGTCGGAGAACGCTCTGGTTCTTCCTTTATCGGCCGATCTCTCGGTTCCCTCTCCTTGTGATGCGACTGGTTGTCGTAGACGATGTTTGCCTTCTGTCTCAGATTCTCCCATTGTCTCGGGAAGCCGAGCACAATCCTGTTATCCGACACGTTCAGATGCTTAATGGCTGGAAGCTTGCAGATACTTTCTGGAAGAGTTTCTAAAATATTGTCGGAAAAGTCCAGTATCTCCAGGTTCCTCATCCGTTCGAATTCTCCAGGTAGCGTTTTGATGTCGTTGCCGGACGCCAGCAGCACCTTCAGCCTGTACAGGTAGGGGAAATCTGTTGGCATTTGGTCGATGTGGTTGTTTGAGACGTTGAGATCGCGCAGCGAAGCCAGGATGTCGATTCTGTCCTGGGGAAAGTTCAAAAGTTCATTGCTGGAGAGGTTGAGGTGGATGAGTTTGTTGAGATCACCGAAATCGTCCGGCAGGAGTTTCATTGCGTTGAACGACATATCCAGGTCCTCCATCGATACGAGTTTCAAAAGGCCCGGGCTGAATTCGGTGATGGCATTGTTGGAGACATTGAGTTTCTTCAGCTTCGACAACGATTGTAGTTCAATGGGAATCTCGGTCATATCGTTGAAGCTCATATCTAGATTCTGCAGTGCTCGCAGTTTGCTGATGCTGTTAGGAAGAACTCGGATGCTGTTGTTGGAGATATCGAGTGTGGCAAGGAGACGGAGGTTGAACACTGACGGAGGAATTTCGTCAAGTCCTAGGTTGCTGATCTCCAAGTGGCTGATATTTCTCAAATGATCCTTGTCTCCGATCACAACCAGCACCGACTTCAGTTCCAGTGGATTGTAAGTTAACGGGTTGTCGGAAAGAAACAGCGTGGCCACGGGTTTGGGCACGATAAGTTCAGTGAAAGCGTTGCTGGACACGTCCAGCGTGTGTAGCTGGTACATGTGGTCTATACTCTTTGGTATGAAGGCAATCTCGTTGTTGTTCATCTTGAACACCTCAAGGTTGCGCAGTTTGCGCAGGTCTGAAGGAATGGCAGCTAGTCGATTGTTAGATATATCCAGAGTCAAGAGAATCTGGTCCATGCCGACGGACTCAGGCAGGACGCTCAGTTTATTCTTCGCCACGATCAAAGATTTCAGTGTTTTTATACTGCCAACCGCTTCTGGCAGCTCTTTGATGCCATTGTCAGAGAGATCGAGCGTCTTCAGTGATTTCATTTGATGTATCTCGTCTGGGACTACCTCGATGCTGTTCGAAGATAAATACAAATGCTCCAACGACGGCAAGTTGACGGCGAACTTCATCGAATTGAGCTTGTTTCCGGAGAGATTAATCGTTTCGATGTATTTCAGATCGTTTATCCCTTTCGGAACGAACTCGATAAGGTTGTTGGCCATGTTGAGGACTTTGAGTCTGTGCAGCTTCTCCATGTCGTTGGGTAAGGCCACTATCTCGTTGTGGGAGGCGTCAAACGAGTCCAGTGCATAACCGAGACTACAGATTTCGTCCGGAAGCACCTTAATGCGATTGTACGATACGTCCAGATGACTCAAGTATTTGACCATTCCTATCTGCGGTGGAAGTTCCTCCAGGGCATTGTGGGACAGATTCAACCACGTCAAGCATCGAAGTCTGTCCACCGAATCGGGAATGGTTGCCACGGAGTTATCGGACAAGTCGATCCTTTTGATGATAGGGTTTTTAACGGTTGCCGGCGGCAGCTCTGTTATTCGATTGCCCTTCAGGTCGACAAAACCCGGCAGCTCATAAAGTCCTTTCTTCAGCGACTTGATGATATTGTGCGACGCGTCCAGATAAACTAACGAAGGCGATTTCCCTATATTCTTCGGAAGCGCTCGGAGTCGGTTGTTGGCTGCCATCAGCCTGGTGAGTGCGGTCGCCTTGTGGATGGCGCGAGGAAGAGACTTGATGCTGTTGTTGGTCATCTCGAGCACCTGCAGCTTCTTCATCTTCGACACCGTGGCCGGGAACGTCGTCATGTTGTTGTTTCTGACGTCAATCAGTTCGACGTTCTGCATGGCGGCCAGAGACTTGGGCAGCTTCTTGATTCTGTTGTTCTCCGCTGTGAATTTCACCGTCAGCTCGCACAGCTCTTCGTTCGAGTAGATCTCAATGGGCAGACGGACCATGTTGGCCGTGCCGAAGTTCAAGTGTACTTTCTTCCCGTCTGGCAATCGCTTGATGTAGATTTTCTTCAGAGGCTCCGGCAAGGAGATGATCTTGCTGCCTGGACCCGTGGCAGGGGGAGGCTTTTCTTCCTTCTTCCGACGTTTGTTCATTTTGTACTCGTGTGTGTTCTCCTAATCAGTTCATCATCTAAAATAACAATAATAATAATAATTATTATTATTATAGTACTACTAGTAGTAATGATAATAATAATAGTAATAAAAGTAATAGTAGTAGTAACAGTAGTAGTAGTAAATAATAATAATAATAATAATAATAATAATAATAATAATAATAGTAAATAATAATAATAATAATAATAGTAGTAGTAGTAGTAGTAGTAGTAGTAGTAGTAACAGTAGAAGTAGTAAATAATAATAATAATAACAACAACAATACAGCGAAAGCAACAGTAGCAGCAGAAGCAACAATAACAACGACAACAATACAAATAGTCTACTGCATTTTTTAATGCAATATTTTAAATAATTTTTTGTATTGCAAAACAATTCGAAAACTGTAAGGTATCAGTAGTTCTGTTACCCCAAAACCGTTTCAGAATTAAAAGCCTTTCTGATTTTGGGATTTCGAATAAGAAAATCTGAATAACAATGACAGCGTTAAAATAATAATAGTAGTAGTAGTAGTAGTAGTAGTAGTAGTAGTAGTAGTAGTTAGTAGTAATTCAGCTATAGCCATAATAATTATAACGTTTGTACAAATAATAGTAATAGGAGAAGTAGCAACAACAGCAATAGCAGATGTAGTAGTAGTACTAGAAGAAATACTGGTAGTAGAATAGTGGCAATAATAGTTGTTGTGGTAGTAGTAGATGCAGTGGGATGACAGTAATAGTAGCAGTAGTAGTAGTAACAGAGTTGTTGTGATAGTTGTAGAAACAGTTATGATCGTAGCAGCGCAGTTTATCAAGCAACTGAAGTAATAGCATCATAAACAACAGCAACGATAATAAACTGCAAGAATGCAACCATAATCAAAAAGCTTTAAATATCTATTCACAAATGTATTAAATCAGCAGCATTATGATAATGGAAAACCACTGACATTGTAATTCAGGTTTTGACAGGCAAAATGAGGATCATAGACTAAGTGCTAAATTAACATTTGCCTGTACCATTTTACATTCTGTGATAACTGTTATTATTCTGTCGAGATATTGAGCTACAATCTATAATTCGATTTTTGGAATCACTAACGAAAATTACCATACTATTAGCCAGTTGTTTTCAAAGTTCCTATTCATTTAGTGAGCAACATATTTCATGCATTGTCGTAATTATCTGACGTCAGTCTTGACCCCATGATGACATAGATCTATTGACGTCATAACACTTTTGACTTTAGGGGTGATTGTTTGAAAAGTAATTTATTTATTTATTTATTTATTTATTTATTTATTTATTATTATTATTATTATTATTATTATTATTATTATTATTATTATTTAGTTTCATTATTGCTGTTATTGTTATTGTTGTCATTGCTATTATTGTTATTGTGTTATTATTGTGGTTTTTTTTAATTATTGTTATTAGTAGTAGTAGTAGCAATAATAGTATTACTGGTGTTGTTGTTCTTATTGTTGCCATTATTATCGACACTGTTATTTGCTATTGTTGATGTGTTGTTGTTATTGTTATTGCTATTATTTTTGTTTTTATTATTTATATTGTTATTGTGGTTGTTAGTACTATTATTAGGTATACCAGAACGAGGCCCTGACGTCAGACCAATTATTTCGTTCTTTCTTGTGCGACTGTCTGTACCAACAGGTCGAAGTTTTAGAAACGCATAAAGAGAACAATTTCTCGACGTAGTTCGCGCTGTACAGAACACTGTCCTGCTAGTTTTGTTTTCATCTTGAGAAAAACAGTGCAGAAAAGACGTGTTTCAAAAACACGACGGTCAATTTACGAATATGATTAATGTTTTTCTTGAAACCTTGCTAGTAGTTTGTTTTGTTTTTAACGAAGAATTATACATAGTAGGTAGAAAATAGTACTTTCCGCTATTTGGGCCTGCCCATGTAATTTTCCAAAATAAAATCTCAACACCAAAAAGCAGATCTATAACATCATCATCCATTATAGTATTACAAGAATAATATCTGCTGTATTTAACGGTAACATAATAATCTTTGTTGAATTTAACGATAACAGTAATATCTGTTGAATTTTACGGTAATATATAATATTTGCTGTGTTTAAAGGCAGCATAATATTTTTTAGATTATAACGAGAACTAAAAATGTCTTTTGCATTTAATGGTAACAATGATATCTGTACAATTTAACAATAACGTAATGACCGTTGTATTTAAAGGTACTTTAATAATACCTCCTGCATTTAACAGTAACGTAAAGAAATCTGTTGAATTTTACAGCTATTTAACAGTATCACGGTTTAACGGTTACCTGTTGTATTCAGTGATCGAAATGTTACAGCTAATTATAGCTCAAATTAATTAAATGTTAAAATACTGGATTGTGTATGTAATAATGAAACTGGACTCTGGAGATTACGAAACGCGAAGATAAACTAAATTAGCTGTAATAGCAGCTACGTGAAGTGTCGTTTTGTGATAACGTGGTTGAACTGTAATCGATTTTCTTTTTCTTTTTCTTTCTCTTGGTTTTTTTTTTTTTTTTTTTTTAATTAAGTAATTTTTTTTTTTTTTTTTTAATTGTTTTCATTTGATAAAGCATATTTATTACAAAACTGCTCATTGTATTTTTTATTATTTATTTATTTATTTATTTATTTTTTATTTATTTATTTATTTATTTATTTATTATTATTATTATTATTATTATTATTATTATTATTATTATTATTATTATTATATTCATTCATAATTACACACACAACACATACACGCACATACACAAGCATGCACTGTATCGTTTACAATCAATAAAAAATTCAAATGTAAACTGTAACCCCCTCCCCCAGTAACAACATAGTATTTTTTTTTTCACACCCAGCACTCGTTCTGCGTATTTCAGGAAGGTTACGTACCGCTATTTACAACATCTCGTCCTCTTCAGAAAAATCACGCATTTCTAAAACTCTCCGTTATAAACAACACTGTCACCGTTTTATCTGCCGCTATATATCACAGGGAGAGTTTGTTATTTTAACACACGAGAAGAACGCGCTCCTCCGCCCATCGAAACACAATACAGGCGGTAGGCAGCCCACGTTTTCCGGGTCTACCCTCTCCCCCAACGCTCCCTGTTGCTTGGTGACAGTGACTTGCACGCCAAACAAAGTGGGCGTTTTGCTATCATTGGATTTCAATGGTTAAGTAAACATCAACGTGATAAATGGCGAAATGGCAACAGGGTTCGATAAGGCACATAGACTGTAGAGCGTGGAAACTTGATCTGGCCGGTTTTTAATTTATAAGCGACGCTTAGCGTATCGAAATTGTACTGTTCATTCGTAGACACGTTTGAAAGTTACGGGTAGTATTAGTATATTTACTTATTTATCATAGCTGCATACATTATATACATATATATAGACACCACTATGTTATACACATGAATAGGAACATACCTTAATACATCTATACATACGAATGAATGAATGAATGAACAAATGAATGAACAAAAATATATCGGCTATTGGGTGTCAAATCGATATATACATATATACCATACGTACATACGTACGTACGTTTATACATACATACATACCTAACATAATATATATATAAGACATTTAAGGGAACCTAAGAAATGCTTGTTATTTTCTGACATTAAATATCAGTAAAGTCACCATCGTTCACAAACTTCTATTTAGAAACGTAATCAATCTCCACCATATTCAGTTACTAACCAAACCTCTCAAAAGTTCTTCAAATTACCGAGAGTCAAACCCAGCTAAGAAATACACTGGATACGACCCCTAAAAGTGATTTGTTGTTGTTCTGTAGAGCAAAGACAGATTGCCAGTTAACAAAAGGAGCTGAACAGTGTGAACTAAAGGCTAAGAACGGGGCAAGGGTAGACGAATGGATATTAAGTAAAAACGCTAAGCGATACTTCAAAGAACCGTTTTGGTTCTTTTCAATGTGCCTCAGTTTAATGGATGTATAGAACTAGGTGTATGTAACAGCGCAGTGTGTGATATTAAATTCAGAGCTGTTGTTGGTAATGGGAAAAGTCTCCCAGGGCGGGTATAATACTGTTGACGCGATATTCTGCCACTTTATAATGGTCACTTGATGCACGGTGCAACAGTACAGAACGATTAAATGTGACCGTAATTACTAATATAATACAGGTGATAGTTTTCTGGTTTATTGTTTCTGTTATTATTATTATTATTATTAGTAGTAGTAGTAGTAGTAGTAGTATTAGCAGTAGTACTAGTAGTAGTAGTAGTATTGTTGTCGTTGTTGTTGTTATTACTATTATTATCATCTTCATCCAATAGTTGTTATACTCTCATTTCTACTACTAGTACTACCACTGATGCTGTTACTACTAGTACGAGAGAGAGAGAGAGAGAGAGAGAGAGAGAGAGAGAGAGAGAGAGAGAGAGAGAGAGAGAGAGAGAGAGAGAGAGAGAGAGAGAGAGAGACGTAAATTAACGAATGAAAAGTAGAGGACTAAATATTTTTTTTTATTTATTTGTTGTTGAGTCGTTTTCATAAATATTCCACATGATAATTGCTTGAGAAAATGTTATTATATTCCTTCTATACAATTAACAAAGCGATTTTTAAGCTTCCTTAACATTAGTCAAGCGGAAAGTTACGAAAATTATCGACGAGTGTCGAAATGACCTTTACTACGAATCAAAATTAATTATTTATCAACAGACTGTGCGAGTATTTATTTATTTCCTGTTATGAATTTGTTTTGTTTTCAGTGAAATATATCTTAGATGTATTTTGAGTAAAATAATATTTACATCTGTTTTGAGTAAAATATATTTTACATTCGTTTATATATTCGTCATTTTAGTTTTGTATCAAATTATGTTTCTAAATAAATATTTTGCGTGTATATACTGAACGGTAAAAGCATAGTTTATAATCAAGCTCACAGCTAACTTAATTATTAATAATTATATAACAGTAGTATTACTACATCAAAATAGAACCACACACACCTTCATTAGACATAGACAAAGGGAGGGAAAGACAGACAGACAAACAGAGGAAGCAAGGAAAGGAAGACAGGGCAGAGCTAGAGATAGACAAATACACTCATAGTGAGGAGGAGAAAGATGAAGAAGAAAAATACGGAGAGAGAGAGAGAGAGAGAGAGAGAGAGAGAGAGAGAGAGAGAGAGAGAGAGAGAGAGAGAGAGAACGTAACAGACAGTACAGTATCTCTGTTAACGTAATATTATTATAATGTCTCACTTCAGCAGTTCATGTAAAAAAATAAAAATAAAAATAATACAACACGAACATATTATCTTGAACAATGGAAATAATAATAATTATTTACAGTGTCAGTGTGTAGGTCAAAATACATAACTGATCCCCACCCCAGCAAACGGTAACATCGAATGTCAGAATGTTCCTTGTTTTTCACGTGATATGATTATCTGAACTGTGCTTTTGTTGAAATTACGGTGAAAGACCCCGTAACTTCTAAACAAAGAAAAACAAAAATGTCAGCTCTGTCGAGACACCTATCATGAGGTGCAATCGGCACATCCTCTAGTCAACCAAGCGATTTTATTATCATTAGTCCTTATATTATTTATTTGGGTATTATTTATTATTATTATTATTATTATTATTATATTAATTTTTTATTATTTTTGTTGTTGTTGTTGAAATTATGAAGATAATTTCCATTTCTAAAATTATTTTCACCATAAAAAAATTTATAAATTAAAAAAAAAATCAAAGTCAAAATGTACAAATTTTAACATCACGATCCCCCACCCCCCACCTATCCCCCACCCCACCTATCCCCCACCACCCTTTACAGCGGGACTGTTTTCTACTGTCGATATCCCACCGCGGTTTGTGGTGATTAATGCAGAGCTATAATTAACCTTTGGCACACCGCTGCTCTCTTTCGGTTTGTCGTGCCCATTACACCACTCGACTACAACAATGACGACCGAGTAACTGTTGTTGAGAAGGAGCAGTGAACAAGCGCAAACTCCTGTTAACATCGTATTACGGTGTGAATAGCGCGCTTGCAGGCTTTTCTGACTCGCTGGAAACACGGCCAGGCACTGCAGGCACACAACAGTCCTTTATGCGAAAACAAAACACCAGCCTAATGCTTTCGAACGTGGTAACAAACGAGGCTGTTTTCAGTTTTATAATTCACAAGCCGTGGCTTAAAAACTGTACGTAACAGACAAATAAAAATGAGGTTAACTTATTTGAACTTGAATATTTTTGACGAGTTGCGCGGCATGAGAGAATAATAATAAGCTGACTAATTTGAATGTGATATATCTGACTGAAAAAACGAGGCTATTTTTGATTTGATGCTTTATTAGTTTGCGACATATAAAAAGTTGTGGTATAAAAAATGTTATATAATAAATAAATAAGAAAGACGTTAACTCTTTTGGAGTTGGTATATTTCACTAACAAATGAAACTATTTATAATTTTATAATTCACAAGATGTTGCATAGAAAAAATATGTATGTAGCAGGACAAATAATAATAATAATAATAATAATTATAATAATAATAATAATAATAATAATAATAATAATAATTATAATAATAATAATAATAATAATAATAATAATAATAAATTGACTAACAAAAACGAGGCTATCTTTAATCTTATGTTTAATTAGCAGCAACATAACAAATGATACTCTTTTAAATTTGCTTCTTCTTCTTCTTCTTCTTCTTCTTCTTCTTCTTCTTATTATTATTTTTTGTTTGTTATTTTATTTTAATTTTTTTTAATTATTATTATTTGTTTTACTGCCATTGACATCAGAAACCAACCACATTTTTGTTAACTTGATATAAAGCAAGGAAATATATTCATCGGATATACGTGTTACTTAAAAAGAAGAAAAAAAACATAACCCCCAAAACAAAAGCTTATAAAATATAAGACGCATTCTTATACATGTCTTATACTAAAGGAAAGAGCAGAGTCATAAAAGGTGGCGGGATATATCCTTGTTACTGCGTCCATAGCTTATATCCCGTTCCAACCAGTAACCGGTTTATCAAAAGTCGTTATTCGTGTTTCCATGGAAGGTGCCTATCGGTAAGAGTAACCCATGGAGCGACAGTAGGTGTACTCTTTCAAATTCATTAATACTTTAGAAATATACTTATACCAATAACGAGTTCCTAATAACAGTCAGTATTAAAATGTATTCAAGAGTTAAGCTTTGCTTCTATTTAACAACGGGATAGTTTAAATGGTTGTATAAACACGTATACAGTTATTTATCCTATTCGTTAAAGTAGAAATTCGTGTTGAATTGGAATGAGAAATACTAATAATTGTTTACTTATATTAAATGAAAAATCTATACGTGAACTTGTATTAACCTACATTTTAGTGATTATCTTTACTATAGATTTTTCATTTAATATAAGCAAACATTTATTAGTATTTCTCATTGTAATTCAACACGAATCTATATATTTGTTGTCGTTAGTATTTATAAATAAATAAATACATTAAAATTAAAAATAAAAAATAAAATAAAAACAAACAGACATGGATGTCTATAAAACATTTAGGGTGGGATAAATCGAAAATGGCACTAGTGTGCAACAGACAAAATTCATAAGAAACTGTTTTATTAACGGGTATTATGATATCTACGTTTAAGCTCACTTAAAAAAGTACTCAGATACGCACACACATATATATGTATATATATATAATAATTCACGTACATATAATTCACATACATTCATTTACATAGACACAGACACTATATTCATACAAACATGACATATACAGGTAATGGATAGGTTTTTTTTTTTTTTTTTTTTAACAGTAAGATTAATCTGAGATCAATACTACATAGCCCCAAACCTCGGTAACAGGGTGACTTTTTGGTTTAGGATACAAAGAGTTAACTCTTAATGGTGATCAGAAACCCACGTTAAAGCTTATAGTGCTGACTGTGTTATGAAAGTAAGTCGGTTACGAAGTAGTTAACGGTATATTACATAGGGGGATAAAATAATTTTATAAATTCTGCAAGTTTCAGTCTTAATTAAAATTCACACAGAGGAAATGAGACGTGCTACTGTCTGGACTGGTTTATGCCTATAAATAAATCATACGAAATTCTTGGAGTAATAAATGGTAGTGGTAGTAGCAGTAGTTGTAGTAACAGAAGCAGTAATAATACTGATGGTGTTAGCGGTGGTAGTGGTTGTAGAACCATTAGTATTACATTATAGTGAAATGATAGTAGTAATGTTAATTACAAGAAACCGAAATAGAGAAGCAATATTTATGATAGAAAAAAAAAAAATTGTAATTGTCAGTAAATAATAATAATAATAATAATAATAATAATAATAATAATAATAATAATAATAATAACTGCAGTAACAGCAGTTCTGTTGTGTTAATGATGGAAAATTGATTAGACTCATTCACGAAAGCCGATTATACCCGGCAAAATATTACCATGGTAACATGGAGCAAACGTCTGCTCAGACTGCGCAAAGCTTAAAGAAGCGACAACCAGTCAGAAATAT
>CM022666.1:8028264-8105764 GCA_012295275.1 Chrysomallon squamiferum
TATTTTCCTTCAGGATAGATATATACATGTGGTTGAAATTTCCCAATCCCATAAATATACATATGTATATTTCTGCATTGAAACAGTTAAAAGTTACCTTTACCTTGACCTTTTTGCATGACGTTGACCTACTATCAACCTGAGACATGTTCCAGATTGTCAGGCATGTTTGAAAATCCTGTAATGGAGTTTAACACATCATTGATAGTAGTTCCAGAGATATGCTATTTTCTGTAATTTTCATGAGTGACGGCGGTCATCTTGGATTTTTGGCTTTACAGGGATCTAAAAATTTGTCACGTATGATTTTTGTTCAGTTCATACCCAAATAAAATAAATCAATCACTATCTCATTTTGGCCCTCAAATTCCATGTAAAATCGAAATACATGGCGTCTACTCTAATAATAATAATAATAATAATAATAATAATAATAATAATTTATTTAAATACTTTTAGTTTATATTCTTCTTTTTGTTGTTGTTGTTATTGTTGTTGTTGTTGTTGTTATTATTATTATTATTATTGTAAACGTACGGAAGTGTTTTAACAAAATACGAAACTAAGACTAACTTTCTAATTTCAGATAAACTGCCGTTGTCCACGTCACAGTGAGCCGGTAGAGCCAATCCCCGGACAGCTCGAGCGCGCCACTCAGTGGAGACACATGAGGCCTGACTGGGGTAGACACATGTTCATCCACGAGTACATCTGTGACAACGAGTACGGCCGAAGAGAAGACAACTGAGAAAAAAGATTGTTCATGAACAAGTAATATTTGTTTTTAACTATACTACTACCACTGTCACTACAACAACACTACTACCACCACAGTCACTACAACAACACTACTACCACCACAGTCACTACAACAACACTACTACCACCACTGTCACTACAACAACACTACTACTACCACAGTCGCTACAACAACACTACTACCACCACTGTCACTACAACAACACTACTACCACCACAGTCACTACAACAACACTACTACTACCACAGTCGCTACAACACTACTACTACCACTGTCACTACAACAACACTACTACTACCACTGTCACTACAACAACACTACTACCACTGTCACTACAACAACACTACTACTACCATTGTCACTACAACAACACTACTACTACCACTGTCACTACAACAACACTACTACTACCACAGTCACTACAACAACACTACTACTACCACAGTCACTAAAACAACACTACTACTACCACAGTCACTACAACAACACTACTACTACCACTGTCACTGCAACAACACTACTACTACCACAGTCTCTAAAACAACACTACTACTACCACTGTCACTGCAACAACACTACTACTACCACAGTCACTAAAACAACACTACTACTACCACAGTCACTACAACAACACTACTACTACCACTGTCACTGCAACAACACTACTACTACCACTGTCACTACAACAACACTACTACTACCACCACTGTCACTACAACAACTCTACTACTACCACAGTCACTACAACAACACTACTACCACTGTCACTACAACAACACTACTACTACCACAGTCACTAAAACACTACTACTACCACAGTCACTACAACAACACTACTACTACCACTGTCACTACAACAACACTACTACTACCACTGTCACTACAACAACTCTACTACTACCACAGTCACTACAACAACACTACTACCACTGTCACTACAACAACACTACTACTACCACAGTCACTAAAACACTACTACTACCACAGTCACTACAACAACACTACTACTACCACTGTCACTGCAACAACACTACTACTACCACTGTCACTACAACAACACTACTACTACTACTCCTACTACTACTACTCTTACTACTACTACTATTAATAACAATAATAACAACAACAGTAACATTATAACAACAATTATTATTATCATCATCATTACCCGTCATCATTATCACCATGATCTGGTATGGTTCACACTAGTTTTGGAAAGTTATGGAAAATTTTAACATACTATTTCCGAGACCTGAAAGATAGCTATTTCAAAAAATGTAAAAATTCATTCTGTGCACTAAAATAGTAATAAATAAATAAATAAATAAACACATTTCGGGATTATTCTTTATGAGGTGTTTATTTACAAAGTGTTCTTGGACAATCGAGACTGAATTATTATCATAAGACATTTGTTTTTTCTTCCGGTGCTACATTTTCCTCAGTGAATACCGCAGAATATTTGTTTTTGAAACGTTTTTGAAATTTAAGTTTATACAGCTTTATGAACCATGTCATGATCATCATCAGCAGCATTATCAGCTTCAGTAGCATTATATTTATTATTATTACTAGTAGTAGTACTAGTAGTTGTAGTAGTAATAGTAGTAGTATTTATTTATTTATTTATCATTATCACTTTATCTTGCTTCTATTCAAATACCTGTCTACCTTAGCCTTCGTATTAATGTTATACTATTTCAGATCTCTCTCTCTCTCTCTCTCTCTCTCTCTCTCTCTCTCTCTCTCTCTCTCTCTCTCTCTCTCTCTCTCACACACACACACACACACACACACACACACACACACACACACACACACACACACACTTCATACTACAGTAAGAACAATTTACCTTTTTATTTCAGGTTCATTCACAGTAAAGGAAAGACATCAATGACAATTCATCCATTTTGCTGAAATAGCTTTCAGGGGGTGGATTTGATTGATTCGCTCAGATTTTAAAATTAAATGTCTGTTTAATTTGACGTTGTGGACATTTTGTTATATTAAAATTATTGCTCAAAAATAAGAGCAACATTTTTAGCAAGTTTTCATAATCAGTATTCGGGTGCAGTTTTATAATAACAGTTGTTTTGTTGTTTCTATTGTTGTTTTGTTTACGTTTTCTGTTTTGTTTTGTTTTTATTATTATTATTATTACTATTATTATTATTATTATTATTATTATTATTATTATTATTATTATTATTATTATTTCATTTAGCTTTTCTTTCTTTTCTTCTTCTTCTTTTTTCTTTTTTCTATAATTATTTATTGAGTGTAAGCCTCTGTCTTTAGGAACCCATTAATTTGCCATTTCAGAAATGAATAGGAAAATGGCGCGGAAAATGTTTTATTATCCATTCATGAAAACTGTTTTAATGGGTGTTTTTCTTCTTTTATAAATAAAATAAAAAATCAATAAAAGTGTATTTTATTTGTAAGTAATGGAACGAACGAAATATAAATTTTTTAAAACTATTACAGAGGCTTGCATTTTATTCAAATATTCTGTAAATATTTTGTTTCGATTAATTAAACCTTTTTACTGTTGTTTCTTTCATTTCTTGTTTTTTTGTTTCCATGGTGATGCAAAAATTAATGCAGTATGTCATTTTTTACTTCATGTAAAACATTATGTATATATATACACACACGTATACACAACATAAAAACAGAAAGCCATCAAACACTGTCTGATAAATCGTCCTCAAAAAATATTTTATCGTTTATTTCAAAATATAAAATAATATTGTTTATTCGGCTTAACAAAGTATATAATAATAATTCCGAGGTCTCGGTAAATATTGCACGAGATGGTGGGCCCGCCACCGGTTTATTTAGACTGGCTGTCATGTCATTGTTTTACACTTTTGGTGTCAGTAGTTCACGTGTCTTGTCCCTAAACAAAATAGATGTAATCCGAAGCAACAACTGTCATATTTACAAATTACCCCCTCTGACGTTTCGAAGGAACGCTATTCGATTCCTCTGAAATTTGCTGCTACAATGGATGCCTGTGTAATCAAGGCTACTGTAGCAGGTGCTGTATGGCTAAATTATTGCGCATGAATTTGAGTGATCGCTACACATGTTTTGACATGCAACTGTATAAAGATACATAGATAACTTTTTAAAATATTATCTTCGTCCTTCGAAAACAGATATGCGCTTGATTCAGACAATATAAAAATTATTATTATTAACAGCGCGTCACATTCTCATAAATACTCGTTATCATACTGCGTGGTGATCTTTTACTTTCAGAGTAATAAAAACGATTTTACATTTCATACACACACACACACATACGTATATATAATATATACAGAATGTTACAAAACAATATATATCTACATCCATAAATAGTTGTAGCGATCACTGAAATTCATGTACAATAATATATATATATATATGGATGTAGATATATATTGTTTTGTAACATTCTGTATATATTATATATCGTGTGTATGTGTGTATGAAATGTAAAACACACACACCCACACACACGTATATGTATATTATTTTGTAAAGAATATAATTCACAGAACAACCAGACAAAACTCGCCGGCAAAGATACTTTGATTCTATTTAATTGCAAATAAAATAAACTTCTTAATAGTTAATGCATTTGATGCAGTTATTTATAAGAGTATTTTTGACAAACAAGTAATTTGAACATTGTTCATTTTCTGTACCAAATATTATGCACTGACTTGTACCAGCTATGCCGATTCCCGCCATCCCTTTCACAAATGCTGGGGAGACCACTGAATATACATAGTAAAAATCATTTCAGCTATAAAACCTGGTTAACACGCTTGTATTTAATGCATTTCTGGACTGATGGGAACATAGACGCATACCATCAAGCAAACACAAAGGCATGAAACCCCACGCAAAATATGTATAATACAATTCTCATTACAACTGAAAAACCATTCATAATTGTGAACATATAATTAAAAGACAATTAACTTTAATGAGCATATTGCTGAGTACAAGCACAACGACTTTTAATTGTACCTAATATATGCAATCATTAACAATGTGATATTTGCAGTACTGACCCACTACAACAAGAAAGTGTGCTGTTATGCGATAAACTGTGTAGTTTTGGACGACGTTATGCAGTGTAATAATGTACGTTATGTGTATGTATTAGATAGAAGTCGTCAAATAAAACGTCGTCGAGCGAAAAATCTTCAAAGTCGATCATAAGAATGTCAGAGTCGATCAGAAGAAAGTCAAAGTCGATCAGAAGAATGTCGTCCAGCGACAACGTCAAAGCAGGACGAAAACACTGACGAGCACAACAGACTGAGAATTTTTATTTTTATTTTTTTTTATTTTTATTTTTTTTATTTATTTATTTATTTATTGTCTTATTTATTTTGTTTGTTTAATTTTGCTGTTTTGTTGTTGTTGTTGTTTTTTTCTTTTTTTCCCCTGAGAATTAGATTAATTACAGTAAAAAAAATAAAAAATAAAAAAATAAAAAAATAATAATAATATTAACAACAACAACAACAGCAGCAGCAGCAACAACAGCAACGGCAACAACAACAACAACGACAATAATAATAATAATAATAACATAACAAAATTTAAAAAAACAACCTGAGAAAATTACCAGGCTTCCCTTTGCCACCTGCACTTATACAGTTGTACCCTGGAGGTTCCCAACTGTGTATTTATGTGATGGTAACATTATTATTCTTTTCTTTTATTCAAATAAAACAAGTTATACTTAAGGCAGGTTCAAATAAAAGCACAGGAGAGACAACTCTGGAGAGCTTATCTCAATGGCCTCTGTCTCAGGAACGGCGATGGGTATAAACAAGAAATGTTATTTTTTAATTTTAATTTGTTTTTTTTTACATATTTTGGTCTCTGCGCAAATGTAATCCAACCTTCTCCTTGCTGGGGAGTGGTGGGGGGGAATTAAAAGCCACAGACACACCTTAATTGTCAAATAGCCAAAAAATACTAGTTATTATACTAATGACAATCATACCTTTTTCGTTCCAGTAAATTGAGTAATGGAATCTCCTACTCCAAAGACTCTTATAACAACAGCCTCAAAGTGATCCTTCAGGCATGGACAGTGAATTATACACAATGGTCTTTATGAGTAATTTATTTTGTTTAGCTGTTGGTAAACAAAAGAAAATAATTTAACCAAAAAAAAAAAAAAAAAAAAAAAAATCAAATTAAACCAGGTAATAAATGACATTTTCTTTTCGTTTTTGTTAATAACAAAGAAAAGAAAAGAAAATAATAATAATAAAATAATATTTAACACAAATAAAAATAAGGTACACAAGGTTACTTTATAAATTTAATTTATTGCACAAAAAAGTTATTTGTTTGCATGAAAATACATGTATAGTTTGCATCCGAAATTATATTTAACAATATATCCAGACATTACACACACACACAGTGAAAATACAAAGTTTAAGATACAGCTGATATTTCAGAGTTAATTATAAAGTAACAATGTAAGATACAGCTGATATTTCAGAGTTAATTATAAAGTAACAATGTAAGATACAGCTGATATTTCAGAGTTAATTATAAAGTGACAATGTAAGATACAGCTGATATTTCAGAGTTAATTATAATTATAATTATAAAGTGACAATGTTAGATACAACTGATATTTCAGTTAATTATAAATGTAAGATAACAATGTAAGAAGATAATGTAAGATACAGCTGATATTTCAGTTAATTACAAAGTGACAATGTAAGATACAGCTGATATTTCAGTTAATTAAAAGTGACAATGTTTTCAGATACAAAGCAATGATATTTTTCAGTTAATTATAAACTGACAATGTAAGATACAGCTGATATTTCAGTTAATTATAATGACAATGTAAGATACAGCTGATATTGCAGAGTTAATTACAAAGTAACAATGTAAGATACAGCTGATATTTCAGTTAATTACAAAGTGACAATGTAAGATACAGCTCATATTTCAGAGTTACTTATAATGTAAGATAAAGCTGATATATATCATCAGATTCAAATGTGATCTGAAAATACAGCTAACATATAGGAGAGTTACAGAAAAAACAACAAAGAACACTTTTATTCAACATTCCAGAAATAACTTTCAAAATACTGATTTTATTGTGTCATGGGAACTGTTATTAATAATAATAATAATCTATATCCATATCTATACTATATCTGTAATTGAACTGAAATGCAGAATTCAGAATGCTCTCTTCAAGAATGTGAAAGGAAAGAATATTAATGTCAAAGACAAGAAATATAAGAAGCTGAATTGCCTTTTATTCAAGATGAAGATTAGTTGTTTATTTCTTCAAGAACTCCATAGATTTGTAAAGAAGAAAGCCAAGAATTTTGAAAGATTCAAAGAGATTCAATTCAGTATAAATATACAGAACACAGTCAAAAAAATAATAATAATAAAAAAAAAAAAAAAAAAAAAAAAAAATTACCAATAAATATTTTCAGTTTTTCCATGCTTTTTTTAAAATATATAATTTTTTTTTTTTTAATCATCTTTGACTGTTATGGAGAATCAAACAATATGATGTGAAAGAAAATCAAAGTGAAGTGACTCTGTCCAATAACCAAAATAGCTTCACAAGAAGATAAAGACAGTTACAAAGATGACTTTCTTCTTTGCATCTGTAGTAATGAGCTTCTCAGTTACAGGAAGGGCAGGTTTTGCCTATCAGAAATTCAAATTTTCTGATGTTGTATTCATAATCTGAATAATGTATTTTTAACACCATCATCACATATATATAATATTCTGTGGAACTAGTAAGGCAAATATATAAAGAATTTTAAAAACAAACCAAAACAAAGAAAAACAAATCTTCAAAAAATGTTTTTAATGCACTGCATATATAGAGAGGCAAAGAGTTACAGAATTCAAATGTGATTTCAAAATGAATGCTTCCTCTGCACAACATATTTACAGTAGATCAAACATAAAAAGGCCAGCACACGTTTCCAGAGTGCTTTAGGATTTCCATAGATCATAGATAACAGTAAAAGAAATGAAAATTAATGAAAAGCTAAATGTAATCGTAACTATCAAAACAGCCAATGAGTTAATTTTTACTTATAACTAAAAACACAAGGACATAAATCCTTTCTGAAGATAAATATTTCTTTCCTTCAACTTTAAGTCATAATTACTTATGATATTTAAACTTGAATTCTGTCTCAAAATTATATTGTCTGTAATTTAGTAAATTCTTTCAAAAATGTATAAGATCAGAGAAATTCATAATTTCCTCTTCAAGTACGTGAAAGAGAAGAGCATAAATTTTTATAATAAGTCTGATGAGAAATATAAGAACTTGAGTTGTTTTTCATCAAGATGAAGATTATAATTATTATTATTTTTTTTTTTAAACAAGTCTGCCACATCTTCCACAGTAAAGAAGAATAAAACAGTACAACAAGAAAGGTGAATGTTTAAGCAACAATGCATAACCAAAATCACCTTCACAAGACAATAGAGACAATTACAATCATGACTTTCTTCTTCATCATAACTAGGAGAATCTTCTATGTTTTACAAAGGCCATTTTTTTTATATTATAAATTCTAATCTTTCTAATTTTGCATTCATAATATGAATAATATCACTAGAGATCTAGAGATACTTGAACATTATCATAAGTCAATAAGATAAAGTCAGTTATGGAGATGACTTTCTTCTTTGCAGTAATGAGCTTCTCAGTTACAGTGGGCAGGTTTTGCCTATCAGAAATTCAGATTTTTCTGATGTTGTATTCATGATCTAAATAATGTATTTTAACACCTTCATCGTGTGTGTGCATTAATTTATATGAACACTGTGGAACTAGTAAGACAGAATGCTTGCAGAATTCAAATGAAATTGTAAACAAAAGTTCCCAGTAAATTCAAAATGTTCAGTGTATGATATTAACTTTAAACCAAAAACAAAAATGTCTAAGCATATATTTTCAGGGTGTTTAACTATGATAGATTACAGCAGATGAAAAGAAAATTAATGATGACTTGTAACTAAATACATAAGGATGTAAAATCCTTTCTGAAGATAATTCTTTTTACTTATTTTCACTTTAAATCATTAATCAGATGAATTCTTATGTTTAAACTTGAATTCAGATTGAAAATTATACTTTGTCTGTAATTTAGTAAAGTATTTTAATAACAGAGTAAAAAAGAGAAAAAGAAAGTACCATAAAGAGCCTTAACGATAAAATGATTAATTATTTTTTCTCTAAACTTTGTGCACGGTAATGTATCTTGAAAACTTACATTAATTTAATTTTGACTCTGTTTGAAGAATTAGAATAAAATATGTAATAGTAAATCATATCTAAAACAGTTACCTTTCTAGTGAGACAGGGTAGATATATAATAATTATAGAACAAAACAAAAATGATATATATAAAATCAAATACTTAATTATGGTGATATAATTATGGAATGGCAGTAAGAAATCTGTTTATACATGAATTTATAAAAATTGAAGGGTATTTATAGAACAATGAAATAATGCCCTAAATGTGTATGCTTCCATCTTACAGTTGCTTTGATGTCAGAGGTTTAACATCTGCTAAGAAAACTATAACCATAAAATATTGCTATCTCACAATTTCATGGAAACTGTCATTTTACATCTTTGAACAACATGAATTATCAAGTACTATCAGCACAGACATTCTGTAATCAACAAATACATCAGTAACATAAAAGTATATAGTCAGTATATTTAAAGTGGTATTTCAGTTACACAGTGATTAGACAGCTTTAATGAGGCAGATCCTTTCAAACTCATAATGTTTTCCATAAATGCCAATTCCGGTGATACTTTATAGGCCAGGTATATGCCTCCCTGTTATCTCAATCACAAACACATAATTAAGTCTTCAAGTGATCTACTGACAGTTTATTACTGCAACAGTAATGCTAAATATGTGGGCTCTTTTTCAACAAACAATGTCCAAATTTACACTAGCTAGCTATCATCATTTGTTACTAATGTTTATTAACATCTGTTTCCTTCTTTTCCCCAAAATTGCTTTAACTGCTGTTATTTTTTACACAAATCTGAAAAATCTGATATCCAAGCCTCTTATGGGTTACTTTACAGTATCATGAACATTAATATTTTTAAACATAATTTAGTATTATTTTGAGAGCATTTTTAAGAAACAGGTATAAAACTGACCTAAAACCTACACAGTGTGGCAGATACAGCTCCAAAGATGCAATGCAGCAATGTCCATGAAACTGCTAGGTAGCAATAATTTGTTGTCACACTGTTTTATTAGCAGAGATTTGTTGCTTAACACAAATGCAATAGTAAGAGAGAGATCCTCACAACTGTATTTAAACCATTACTACTGTTTTCTATAGGAATACTTTAAATAGAGATTCTATTAAGAACTATAATCCATTAAAATAGTTAAAGCTAGGTTTTTATCTTAACATTCTACATCATTATGTATTTTATTACAGATGTAGTGAGAAGTATATCTTGAAAACTTACATTAGTTTAAAGTTGACTTTCAGTTCAAGACAGTCTTCTTGAAAAGATTTATAACACAAAAATGTTGGTCATATTAAGACATTGATTGTAGAAGACATGATTTGTGATATATTAAATCTTGATCAAATGAGTACATTATCTAAAAACAAAATGTTGTCTCAAAAAATATAAAAATATAAATCTAAAATGTGGTATTTCTGATTACCATAAAAAATCATCAAAACACTGAACACTAATTTGTTAAATTTTCATGATAACACAGACACCTATTTGGTCATCATAAAATTCAACAGAAATCTGTCAATGTTTGTAAAAATATAACAAAAATTGGCTGGTTTCTTATTTATACATTTTATACATAATATGAAAAAAAGCATTATTCAAAATAATTAATATTTTCTTGTTTTGAGATAATTACTTTTTTCCTCTTTTGGCTCAAAATCTACTTGGGGCTGCTGTAGCCATGTACCCACCATAACCTGGTACTGAGTGTGTGTACTGAGAGTCTGCAGTAGAGTGAGATTCAGAATGTGTTGAACCAACACTTGGATAACGCTGACGTCTGTGACCTTTCACATGCTGCTGCTGCTGCTGCTGCTGCTGTGTTGTTGTTGTTGCTGGAATTGTTGCAATACTGGCAGTCCCTGTTTCGCTAACTTTTGTAGAACAGTGAAATGGTATTTGGCTACAAGCTGAAGTTCTTCGAACACTGAAAATTCAAATAAAATAAAAAACACAGATTCTTTCATATGCATACAAAAGACAAAAAGACAAAACCAAATATTCAAAGATCATAAAAAAGAATTCATTTTTGAAATGTTTGCTCTTTGAGTAGGAAACAATATTAATATTCTTAATAAAATTAATGACTGTTCAAATTTAGTTACTTTATTTGTATTTATATAACATCTCTCTCTACTTATTTCTCTTCTCTTTCACTTTGTCACCCTTTGTCCTGCTATTCCACCCATCTGCAGAAATAGTGATTTATTGTTTGTTTCTTTATCTACTTTATAATAATTATCTTTCAGCAGTATCAGTTTTGTTCATACCTTTTCCAGCAAATGGTTTGTCATCTGGGGTGTGCAGCAGTATTTTCTGCAGACAGCTCAACATGGCTGCAGTTGACAGAACTTGTTCCGACAGTGGGAGAGAGGAAAAGAACTCCATATCCACCTCGAATGGGTTCCTGGGGGCTGGATAGGTACTTAGTTTAACAAGTTCAGCAATCAAATCCCAGACATTAATATCTAAAACATTTTTTAAAACTGTATCAATCAGAAAAGAAAAACAAACTGACAAAGTTGAAAATGTAAAAAAAAGTTGATTTTACAGCTCAGTATTAGATCTACAGAAAAGGAGACAATTTCTATTCAAAAATATAAGAAAATAACTGAATGAAATAAAAATACAAAATGAATATATATATATATATATATCGAGAAACAGAGAGAGAGAGGGAGAGAGAGATATGTATGTATGTATGAATGTATTTATAACATATTTATTAAAAGATAAAATTATAATTTTAAAATTAAAACATCTAATAATTATAATGACACAACACCTTTGATAATTACATTAATTTATAGTAACTTTTTTTTAACAATTGCATTTGTATTTAATAACAATCAGTATTTATCTACCAATACTGCTACTATAACATAATTATGTAGCTACTACCACTTTTTCACAACTACATACAATTACTACTGTTAAAACTACATATTAAATAATAATAATAATAATACTAATACTAATAATAAATAATAATAATAATAATAATAATAATAATAATAATAATAATAATAATAATAATAACAATAACAATAATAATGTCATTCATTAAAGTACTTACATTAATACCTGATATTATTACAATAATTTTACATTATATTTAATAAAATCAGTATTTACCTTTCATCAAAAACAGTAACTAAGACAAAATAATAATAATAATAAAATATAAGTAGTAAAACCAGTGTGTACCTGTATCTTTCCACTTTGCAGTTGACTTAAGTCTGAGAGGTGAATCTCTTTCCAGTTTTTCGCCAGTCAGTCTAAACAATCGGTCATGGTTTGACCTTACCCATACATAAGGACAGTTATAACGTGCATATCCAGCTATCAAGAACAGTGTGGACTGGTCACTCTGATAATAATAATTTAAAATAAACTTTATCATATACAATTAGAAAATTAGAATGAGAGGTAGACAGTGAGTAAGTGAGAGAGAGAGTAAGTGAGAGAGAGAGAGAGAGAGAGAGAGAGAGAGAGAGAGAGAGAGAGAGAGAGAGAGAGAGAGAGAGAGAGAGAGAAAACATTTTTTTTAAACTGTTTCAATCAGAAGAAGAACAAGCTGACAATGTTGAAAATGTCAAAAAAGTTAATTTTACAGCACAGTATTAGATTTACAGAAAAGGAGACAATTTCTGTTTAAAAATATAAGAAAATAACTGAATGAAAATTTAGTTCTTTCTTGTCTTCCTTTAATTTTCATCCTATTTATCATATATGGTATTCTATAAAGTTATTCAGAATTTTAATGGATTAATAACAATCAAACAGATCCTGTTTTAAAAGTGTATATTTGTATTTATTAAATAGTTGTTTCTTTTTCTTTTATATATAACTATATATTTTTAGCTGGCCTCCAGAAATCCAGACCATCTCACATCCTAAGCTTGCCATAAATAGTTTATATAGATATACACAAGAAAGAGAGAGAAAGAGAAAGATAGACAGACACAGAGTAAGAAGTAGAGAGAAAGAAGTGGGAAGGGAAGAAAAGAAAGAGTGATATATCGAAATGTATAGATATGATTCATTATATGTAAATAAATGAGGAAAGAGAAGTAAAGAGAATTAACAGATTTTATTGAGTACAGGAGATGATCACATCTTCTATTAAGTTAATCTATCATTTACAGTTAACATAATGACATACAATTTCAATGACGGAGAATCTAAATGCTGCCAAAAAGGATGGTCAGCGAGGCAAACACACAAGAATAATGATATATCTTTGACGTAAATATGACAGTTTTACCTTCATGTCAGATTCATGATCACTAGGAGAAGCAGGAAGGAGAGCCACACCCTCATCACCATAGCCACTGAGGACCATTTGTGTTTTACGTGAGAGCAGTAATGAGCGTCTGCAATAAACAAACGGAATGTTTTAATTACATTCTGAATAATAATCAGTATACTCTATCAGTTATTTTGTTTATTTATTCCAATATATTATTAAAAAAAAAAAAAAAAAAAAAACATTTCTATTTAATGTGAAAAATAAAGATTTTTGGTTTTAAAATGTCTTGATATTATGCCTTTTTTTTTACTTATTCTCTGTCAATCTCTTCCATTCTCACTCATTCTATCTTTTTATCTCTACTCTCTCTCATCCTAACTCTCAGTCATTCTTTCATTTCCTCTATCCCTCTCTTTCTCTCACTCTGTCGTTGCCTTTATACTCTCTCTTTCATTCTCTGTGTGTCCAAATGTGAACACAAACATTTCTGAAGGTTTGCATGTTCATAACATTACTTACTTGTCATATGGTAACTTCTGTGAGGTAAAACTTTCACTTTTTCTGTGTTCTTTTAATTTTGGAGACAATGGCTCATTGTCTACTGACTGATCTCCCATACTCTGTTAAAGAAATTATAAAAATAATGAAAACAGTTTTGCCTGAGCACTAGCAAATAATAATTTGGAAAAAAAAGAATTAAAATTTTTGTTATTTGTTCAAAATTTGTAACTTTTGATGTGTTACATGAATAGGTTTGTGATTAAACAAATATTTATGCATTTTATATTTCTTTTTTCCCTTTTTTTTTTTTTTTTGACCTTAAAAGTACTGTCTTTATCAAATAAACATACCTGAGGTGAATTTAAAATACTGATAACCATTTCTTCACGGCCACGCATGTATGAAGTGAAATACTTAAAACCTTTCACTGTCCCCATTTTCAACATCTCAGAAAGGAAAGATTGCAGTTTCTTCTTCAACAAGGCCTCTTGTTGCTGCCATAAACAAAAATCATTTATTATGTTTTTCACTTTTGAAATTTATTATTATTATTTTTATTTTTATTTTTTTTTACTAAACAAATGTATTCTAATGTCATCTTTCAAAAAAAAAAAATAAAAAATAAAAAAAATGCATTTATCACTTAATCAATAAAAATGGTGAATTCCTAAAAGACACCTATTTAGGTCAGATGTTTTCACTGAATGTATTGCAACTACTTTGACAATCATTTCAGTTACTGTTTTATCAGAAAGATGAACTGCAATTTTAGTCAATACATATTCTGTTACACAGCTACATTGTAATGAAAATAGTACTGCTGCTTAATATTTCTTGACTAGATTTTATCTCTTTCAGGACTTCTATAAAAATATGAAAAATCTCTTTTGAAGTACTCTTATTTGAATAGCACTTGTTTTAATGAATGTCTATGTATAAATCTGAACCATTTACTTTTAATTATATTCAGTAATCTCTGTTCAAGGATTTTGCTGTGGCCTCATCTCATTAAAAGTAAAGCAGTTTCACAGAATATCTTGGTAACATAACTCAATGTAATATTGGATTATATAAATTTCTTCTTCTATTTCACCTTCTTTTTATTAATAGTAATATTATTATAATTCTTTTTCTTTCTTTTTTTTTTCTTCAGTTTTTAATATGATTTTTAAACAATAGATATGGTTTAGTTAGTAACAGTTATAAATATCTGTCCATAAATACTATGACTACAGCTTGTGTACCACAGGCTGAACATCCTAACTATTCACACAAATGATCATATGATCGGTACACATTATTTTTTATTTGTGATAATGAACTAGATGCACATTCAAAGTTAATTAATAACCAGATCTATGGACCAATTAACTTACATTTGCATCCATACTAATAATGATATGTTTTTTAATTTTATAAATAAATAATCTTATGTATTTCTTCGTTGACGTCTGCTTTGATGTTCGAGACATATAATTACTTCCCTTTAAACAGAAAGCCGCATTTAGTAGTTGACATTTCTTTTCTTTTAAGATGTACAGTTCCTTCATAGTTAATGATATAATGATATATTAGCATATACATTTTAGCAATTAGTTAGCAATTAAATGTAACATAAGATTAATATGCTTCCTTTTTTTCCAGCACTTCATCTATAGTTAATATTTGTTAGCTTTATATGTTGTAAGCAAAATGGCAGCACTTTTGAAGAAACGAGCGCTGGCAGAGTTCAGTTATGTTATACAGGTACAACAGATGATTATTCTCTTTACAAATTAAATTTAAATATTAAAAATTAAATATTTCACGTTCAGTGTTTTATTATTAGAGAGAATAACAAAAATAAAAAATAAAAATACACACAAAACTAATAATAATAACAACAACTACAAATATTATAATTATATAAATTATTGTACATGAAATGATGAATAGATTACCAAAAACATTTACCTATGTCATTTATGTCCTGACATTGACAGTGTATTTAATTAATGTTTATATAAATAAAAGAATTATTATGTGAAATACATCTTTAACAGATTTAACGAATCTTGCTTTATTAACTAATAGATTTAAAATTAAATTTTTGTTGTTTATTTTATTTGTTCCTTCTTATTATTATTTAAAAAATTTATTAGGAGGAAATCAGGGCTATAAAATATAAATCTAAATAAAAACATGTGTCAACCTGATTAAGTTATGAGAAGTCTATATAATGTTATTTTACACTGTTGCTATTTAAATTAATTGTTCTGTTTACTTTATTTTATTTTATTTTTTGATTTTATCAAGAGGAATCCATGGCTCTGAAAACAATGTTGTTTTACTTTGCCATTATTTATATTTATTATCCCTTTTTATTTTTTTATGTGTGTGTGTGTGTGTGTGTATATATATATATATATATATTTTTTTTCCTCAGGAGGAACCCAGACCAGTCAAAAAACTTAGACTTGTTCAAAAACCACCACTTGCCAGAAGTCCACCTCAATTTGATAAGTGCAACATCTTCCCATGATGCTCTTCTGTTACTGCTCAAGTTTGAGAACTCTTTGCCTATTGATGTTGATGCAGCCAGTGGGGTACTGGGAGAGTTGTTGGATCACTACACTAGAGAGAAGGAACCGATTGTTCGATGTAAAATAATTTCTTTACTTGGCGAGCTGTCGAAAATACCAGGTTTTAACACTGAGCTTGTTATTGATAATTTGATTACTTCAAGCCAAACAGAAAGTAAGTGTTTCAAAGCAGTGTTTTTCAAAAGATAGTGATGGATATTTATTTTTAATTTTTAATTTTATTTTCTATTATTATTATTATTATTGTTTTTATTGTTTTCTGTCATTTTTTGTAATTTGTAATATTTGGTCAGAATCATTAGAAATATTTGCTTGAATGAACTGAATTTTTTAGGATAAAGGGCATATATTAATATTTAATAATTTATCAGTAATTGTTCCTTTAATATACATGCAGAGCATACAGCCATGAAAACTCGTATATAGCACACATGTGAACACAAACAAATATAAATAATTGCAAAATATACCTAAAAAGCATATATGTATATATAATACAGATCTATACTTTGTTATTGTTACTGTATTATTTCTCTCTCCTGACATTTACAAAAGAGTGTTACTGTCTGAATTGATTTTTAAAGATTTTAAATTTTCACTTCAGCTTCTCACAAAGTTTGGAGTCAGTTACTGCACACACTGGGTACTCTTGGACAGTGTCAGTCATTGAACAGTGGTCTGTGTCAGCAGATTGTAGAGGTGGCCAGACAGGTGAGGTAGATTAATTTGAAAGTGAGGTAAAAAAATAGCATAAGTAAATTTTACTTACTTCAGACTTAATATTTCATTTGTTTCTTATCAAAGTGTACCAGTATTTTGATGAGTTTTCTTTTCTTTATATTGACTGACTTATTTTCCCATTGTTTATTTTCTCATTTATTTATTTATTTATTTATTTGTTATTTTATATCATGATCTAAAACTTAAATATGTATTATATATACTTCCAAATAATATTTTATTTGTAATTTTAATTAATCTTAGCAAATAATTAGATAGAAAATAAAATGACAAGCACAATTAAATTGAAGAAGCTACAATTATTATGAATGTGTGTGTGTGTATATATATATCTAGACTATATATATATATATATATATATGTATTTATTTTCACATTTGTTTATGTATTTGTTTATTTATTTATATAATCAGCATCTGTCTGATCCATGCCATACAGTGAGAAGTGCATGTTTGAATGTTATTGGTTGTCTTGGATCTGTTGACCATAAACAGCTGAATGGATCTGAAGTGGATCTGCAGAGTCTACTCGCTGATTTTACCTGCGATCAGGATCCACGAGTCCGCACATGTGCAATCCAAGCCCTGGTAAGATCTGTTTTCAAAATCATTTACTCTACTTACTTGTTTGATAGAAAATCCTTTAGTACATCTTTTATATAAAAATGTACTCAAATCACTGGAATAAATTAGTTTTATTTTTATGATTCCAGGTTTTCTTCTTCCTATTATTATTATCAGCATTATTATTATTATTATTATTATTATTATTATCATCATCTTATTCTTATTCTTCTTACAGTTTTACTACTAGTATTACAACTTATTACTTCTACTATATTACTATTTCTATTACTGCTACTATTATATTTCTGTCACTAATACTATTAGTACAACTGCAACTACTATATTACTACTACTACTGCTACTACTGTCACTTCATACATTATTATTGTTGTTTTATTATTTTATAATTAATTTTTTGTTTCAGCTTACATTTCATGATCGTGGTATACAGTTAGATATAGGCATTTACCAGCAGGCCTGTTCAGCTTTGAAAGACGATTTTGAAGATGTTAGACAGAAAGCAATCAAACTGATGTGGGTCTTGAGTCACCTGTATCCAGAAAGGTAAAAAAGTGATTTAAAAACCCCACCAAAAACCCACACATACATGTATTTGCACATACACATTCTACCCAAAGATATATACAGCACATGAACATACAGACATGCAAGCACACACAGACACACAAGACACACAAGTACATATAAACACACAGAAACAGAAAATACAAATGGCAGATATACATCTGCTTTTATTGTCATATTAACAATTTTTAATATATATTTTAAAATAAAATCTTATGCTCTGAGATAATTTTTATTGTTATTTATTTCTTTGTTCATTCATTCTTCTATTACATTTTTCTTTCACTCAGTTTGGTACCAATCCCAGACTCTACAGAAGATCTGCGACTCATTGATGACACTTTTGCCAAGATTTGCAACATGGTCAATGACATTTCGGTAAAGGTCAAAGTTCAAGCTGCAAATGTTCTGGTATGTTTTACATGTTTTACATATTTTTTTTTAAATTTTTTTTCTGAATTAAAGTTAAGTAATATTTAAATAAAATACTTTTAACTGGAAAAAAATTGGTTAATTTTTGACTGGGTTTGTATGTAAATAGCAAAGATTATTAAAGAAACTTTATTTCAATAAAATAATTGTTTTGTTTATTCATTATATTGCCTCCTTACTGTCTAATTTTTTTATTCATTCATTCCATTTTTATTTATGTTTTGTTTTATTTATTTATTTATTTACATTTTCCTCTTTCTCTCAGGGTTCTCTTCATCTTGTGAGTCCAAAGTTTCTAGAGCAGACGCTGGACAAGAAGTTAATGTCCAGTTTACGGGTAGGTTTAGATGAGTTTCTGTAAACACAGAATCAGACTATTTTATTATGTTTTTATTATCTGAAATGAAAAAGGACCCATGGAGTTACCTTACGAAATACATAATTAAAAGAAAGTTCTAAAATATTTGATTAAACTTGTGATCTAGTAAGAAAAATAAGATCTCTATCATTTCAAATCAGAATTTCCTTCAGATAAATACAAATACCTCGAAGCTTAATGATAAGAATTGTTTACTGAATGACAATGGGATATAGCTCGGTGGCAGTCGGTGGTCAGATCAATTCATCTTGGTGGACCAGTTTAGCTGTTCCTCATTCCAGCTGTTCCTCATTCCAGAATTCAGCAACAAAGGCCATGTTATGTATGATGCTGTCTGTGTATGGAACATACAAAAGATAACTTACTGCTAATCAGAAAGAATAGCCAACAAAGCGACTGCAATTTTGTTTTGTTTTATTTATTTTCATTTTCATTTTCATTCTTATAACCTGTCACTCACTAATGTTGAATGTGAGTGTATTTGCTATTAAACTTTGTTTTTATTTATATTATGCACTAAATAGTTTAGAGTAAATTATAGAAATTGTAGAAATTTCTAAGAATTGCATAATATTTGTCGCTTTATCATCATTGTTTTAAATACAGTTAAGAAATAATTTAACATAATGTAAATATATATTAATAAATATATAAATAAGGAAAGAAGTGATGATAAATTCAAAAGTTCGCTAAAGAAAGTAAATTAATGTGAATAAAAGAATGTGAAATTAATAAATAAAATGAAATTGAATGGATGAAAAAAACAAAATTAAATTAAATTTAAAGAAAAAAAAAGAGTTAAAATAAAGTAAAATCATAAATTATAATTAATTTCAGAGAAAAAAAAGTGCGCACGAACGGGCTCGTGACCTCTATCAGTCAGGTGAATGGTCAACTGGTCAGAAATGGGCGGACGACGCCCCACGGGAGGAGGTCAACCCTGAGAGTATTAACTTAATGGCTGTCGGGTCCTGTGGAGCTTTTGTACATGGACTGGAAGATGAATTTTTAGGTAAAAATCTCTATATTTCATTTATTATTATTATTATTGTTATTATTATTATTATTATTATTTTAGTTTACAAATAGTTTTATATAACCTGTGTATGTTATTTCAATCTACTATTTGTTTTTTTTAAATTAAATGTGTTGTTAATTTTTAAATACATATTTAACTTGTGAAACATTTAGACATGGTTTAAATTGTATTTATATCTGAAAGTGTTGTTGCTGATTTTAGTATACAAGTTGTGGAATATTTGTATATGGAATAGAAAATAAATTTAGAGTAAATGAAAAATTCAAATAATATCTTGGAAATAAAAAGAATTTCATGAAACCATTTATTCATACTGTGTCAGGTATATTTTAAGCACTTAAGATTAATAAAGAAATATAAAATAAAATTATTTATTTTGAAAGTGTGAGTCATGTTTCATATTCATAATCAGAGCTCATCAAGTTTAGTGATAAATATATTCATTAAACTTGCAATATACATATATAATTTGAAATGTTGTCAAATATTAATTAATTTTGTTTTATTCATTTATTTCCATTGCTAAAACATAGAAAAATAATACTAATAAAATAAAACATAAGATTTAAAATTTGTTTTTAAATTACCACGTTTGTTTTAGAGGTTCGAAACGCCACTCTCGACTCACTGTGTGAACTTGCAGCTCAGTCGCAGGTTTTTGCCAACATGTCGCAGGACAGCATCATCGACATGTTCAACGACGAAATTGACAGCGTGAGACTCAATGCAATAAACAGTCTGAAGAAAATAAGTCAGCACATCGCCATTAGACAAGATCAACTGGAGATTATCCTTGGTGTTTTACAGGTAATTTTTGTCTGTCTGTCTGTATCTTAGTCTGTTTTATGTATTTAATTTTTTAATTAATTTATTGTATCTGTTGGTATGTGTATTTATATGCTTGTCTGTGTGTGTGTGTGTGGGGGTTTATGTGTGTGTTTGAGATTGAAGTATGATGTGGGTTTTGGGGTGTTTTTTATGATCTCTTGTGTAATTGGTACATTTTACTGGAATATTCTTTTTCTATGAGCATAAAATATATTTTTTTGATAATTAAATTAATTAGAATTATGTTTAATTTTTAATTTTTATTATTCATATTAGTTATATTTTACTCATGATTCAAATTTCTATTTCTAATTTTTATTAATCTTTATTTACATTATTTTCATTCTATTATTATTATTATTATTATTTATTTATTTATTTATTTATTTTTAATTTTCATTATTATTTTCATTATAATAATAATTAAATTATTATTATTATTATTAACCTCAGTATTAAAAATTATTATTATACAGGATTTTTCATTTGAGACTCGTGAGGCTCTACGAGATATGCTTGGTGATATGAAACTGTCGACTAAGGACTGTTTAAACGACTGCATCACAGCTCTCCTAGTGAACCTCACTCGATACCCACAGGATCGGTCCTCTGTCTGGAAGTAAGTCAGCCACACTGGGCAGTCACTTTATTCGTACACATTAGATAGCTTTTAAGAATATCTGTACACATTTGGGAAGTGCACTGTACAAAGTATTCATCTGAAGAACTGTACATGAATTCTCCACTTTGTCTCTAAAGCTGTTGTCCTGTTCTAAACATATCCTATTATAGGCTTATAAGATAGCATATATGTCCTCTCTGGTTTATGGGAAGGTTATTTACTTTAGTTTCTTCTTTGTAGTTTTGTGTTTACAGAAAAACATTTTTTTAATATTTTTTTTTTTTTACAGTTATTTATTATTTATTTATTTAAAAGATTCCTTTGACTTTTAAATTTAATTTTGTATTACAGGTGTACGAGAAATCTAGGTCTCAACCACCCTTCTTTTACCTTGACTTTGGCACCAGAATTTCTGTGTATTCATCCGTACTTTAATACACCAGAACCCAACATGGATGACCCAGCTTGTATCCTTACAGCCTGAAGGTCAAGGTTATTGTAACAAAAGTTTGAACCCTTTTAATGTCATGTTTACATTTAAAAAAAAATGTCCAACTCAAATAAGGAAATAATTATGCCAGGTACATAACTGCTGAAGAAAATGTTGTGAAATAATTATTATTATTATTTTTTTTTTTAATCTTTTCATTTTATTAATTTGTTAAAGATATATAAGTAAATATTTACTACCCTTAACAAACTCAGATATTGCTATTCTTTTGCTGATTTTTAATGCAGCGACAGATTGCCCAACTCTGATTCCACTGTTTCAGGACCATATTGTACGACATTACATGTACCTTCGAAACAGCATCCCTCATCTTGTTCCTATTTTAAAGGTATAAACTGTTTTTATTTTGTGATCGTTAATTTTTTACACTGATGTTGTGATAGCTGAATTTTTACATTGATGATGAGATAGTTAATTTTTTACATTGATCATGTGATAGTTGACTTTTTACACTGATCATGTGGTAATTCATTTTTTTCACTGATATTGTGATAGTTAATTTTTACACTGATGATGTGATAATTCATTATTTTTACGCTGATGTTGTGATAGTTAATTTTTTACACTGATGATGTGATAATTCATTATGTTTTCACTAATGTTGTGATAGTTAATATTTTACACTGATGTACAATCTGGTTTAGGCGTTAGAAACGACTAACATCTGCACAGAGGTTGAAGCTGTAGACTCTGGGATGAAGACTTCAGAGTTTCTGCGTCAGACTCTGGACAGACTAAACACTTTACATGTGATGGACAACTGCACAGCAGAGCAGCTTCTTAATACTACTGTCAGGTGAGTGTGGTTTTTTAATCTCTCTTATGGTTGAGGTTGTATGAGGGATCTGTTAGTATGAGTCTGTAAGGGTGTGTGCTTGCTTGTGAGCTTGTGTGTGTGTAAATAAATGTGTTTGTATATACATTTGTGTGAGTGTAATGTGTTTGTGTGTGCATATATGTGTGGTATGTGTATGTGGTTTGTATATGTGCAGCTGTGATGTGTTTGTGTGATTAAGTGTATGTATAATGTACAGACTGATTCAGGATTAAATAAATAATCAAAACAACTACTTTGCAGTATTTATTTATTTATTTGCAAGATTACATATAATATACATAAATATTTTTAAAATTCCATTGTCATTTCCTGAGGCTTTTGACAATTTCATGTCAAAATATATATATTTGTTGTTGATAATTAATTCTTTATTTTTTGTAAATATAACTTGGGTTTTTTATTTCTGAAATGGTCAGACTTACAGGATTCACTTTCATCATTGATGTTTGCAGATAAACAAGCAACAATAATTTTTAATGAAAATAATATTTAATACAATGTCATTACAGGTTGAGGAATTGTTATCCAAAATTTCAAATCCAAAACTTTTGCTGAGCAGTAGAAATAACTTTTTATGCATATACAAACCCTATTTTATACACGAAATTAATAAAATTATTATTTTAAAAATCTGTCAGTCTGTGTAAGCTGTATTTGAAAAATAAATGGAATTAATGTTTAGATGTCATTCTATTCTCATGCTATCTCTTTTTATTCCAAAATCCAAAACACCTCTGGTCCCAAGCATATTGGATAAAGGACTCTCAACCTGTATTAGCATCTCTTTAAAAAAAAAAATTCTCCCTCTTTCAGAGATCTTAAGAGAATTGCTGAGCTGGATTCCAGTGTTTCATCTTCAGCTGAATGTATCTGTCTGTTTTTACAGAGTCAGCTCATTCTTACACAGGTCAGTCCAGTTAATATGTGCTTTAGTACCTCTGTATTTTGACCCTACAAACTTACTCTCTCTCTCTTAATGATCTTAATTTTACAACAGTGACAGATTCTGTAGTTTGGGCTTTTTTCTTTAAATAATACCTGTGATTTTTGTCTTAATCCATTCAAAACATATGACAGTTTCTGTAAATTTGGTTTTTTTTCTGTTTTTTTTTGTCAGTTGTTTCTCATTGTAAATGTGTTGGTTTTTACTTTTTTTTTTTTTTTTTGACCTATACTTTTTTTTTTTTTTTTCAGTTACTTGCTCAGATGAAACATTCTTATGGGGGTTTGACAGCTTCTGACAACATTCTTGCCCCAATAGATAAAGTAAGTGTCAAAACCTCTGGCTACATTTCTGTTTACAATATCTTATTAATTTATTACTTGTTAAAATTTGATTGCATATTCTGTCCAGAATGTTGTCCCTGCCTTTGAGGATATCATTTTATTTTTATTTTTAAAAATGAAAATTGACATCAAAACAGAAAATTGTGTTTATCAGATTCAGTGGATTTGCTCCTTGTTTCTAGTTGATATTTTTAGTTGTTTTAATAAAAATTAATATTAATGAGGATGTTAAATCTGTAATCCCTTTTCTGAAATCTTTTCTGGGTCTGTATCCATGTTGTGTGTGTCTTTATGTATGAAAATATGACATTCTGTATTTCATTTAGATATCTATTCCTTTATAAAATAATTATGTTAATGTTGGGACAGACAAAATACTGACAAATATTATAAGTTTACTTTTATCATTTAATTTTTTTTTAAATTTTTAAAATGTATTTAATTTTGTCTTTCTTTTATATTTGTATGTGTTTTTATTATTTAATTTAATTTAATTATAATTACTTTTTTACTGTTATTACAATTGTTGTTGTTATTGTTATTTTTTTTATTACTACTGCTGTTATTGCTATTACTATTACTATTATTATTATTTTTATTATTATTATTAATATTGTCATAATTATCATTATTACTGTTACTGCTTTTTACTATTATTAGATATTATTATTGTTAGTTATTATTATTACAGTTACTGTTGCTATTATGATTATTACTATTATTCTATTATTATTACTATTGCTGTTATTATTACTATTATTATTATTATTATTACTACTACTATTATTATTATTATTATTACTGTTATTATTATTATTATTATTATTATTATTATTACATTATTATTATTATTATTACTACAATTATTATTATTATTATTACTATTATTATTACTATTATTATTATTATTGTTGTTGTTGTTGTTATTTATCTAGATACTACAGCTTACTACCAAACTCCAGACACTGTATTTAGGGATCAGTACACATGAACTTGGTCTGATTCGACAGACAGAACTGAAAACTTTGACACTTCAGCTTCGCGTCACACTCAGCAAAGGTTCCCTGTTTGAACAGTTCCGAGCCAGTGAGAACTACATGCAGTACCTTAAACAGTTCCAAAGGTCAGAGAAAATTAAAATAATTTATTTATTATATAACAGATTTTGTCATAGCATTCTTATAAATGAAATATTGTTGTTTTTGTTATTGTTACAGTTATTACTATCATCGTTGTTATTATTATTGTTACTGTTATTTTTACTGTTATTATTATTTTTACTATCATTGTTATTTTTACTATCATTGTTATCGTCATCACCATAATCATTGTAATTACTTTATTATTACTACTGTTACTACTATTAGTACTATTGCAACTACTACAAATGCTACAACTTACTACTAATGGTACAAATGCTAACACCACTGCTATTATTATTCGCAGTTTTTGTCAGTATTTGAATCACTCCAAGTTACACTGTTTTTTTCTTTTGTTTTTAGATGGGATGTTAAACATTCATTCATTCATCTATCTTTCATTCAGTCAGTTACAGTGTAATTCTTTTTGAAAGTGGATGCTAAACTTTCATTCATTAATTCAGTCTTTCTTTCATCCCTCTACATTACAGTGTGATCTTCATATGTTGGGTGTTAAACATTCATTAATTTTGTTCATTTGTTTGATCATATTATGAAATTCATTCTATTCAGTATAGGTTTTGGAACATTCATTTATTTATCCATTCATCCATCCATCTAACCAGTCATTCATCCAATCATTCATCCACTCATTCATCCAATCATTCATCCACTCATTCATCCATTCATCCATTCATCCATTCATTCATCCATCCCTTCCTATTGCAGGTTCATCGAATCTAGTGACATATCCACTGACAACTTTACAAGTCACATCCTAACCTCTATGAGCAACGCCGATGCTAACAAACTGAACACCATCAGAAACATGGTGCAGTCAGCGATGCCCCTGCTGAGCATCAGCTCGTTCCCACTCACCTATCAGATCAGAAAGGCAATAGTCACACTCAGTGACCCACCCCCGATATCAGACACCCCGATCAAGTTTGCTGCAGGTTTAACAGCAGCCATTCCTGTTGATGCTCTGATAGAGAATGTGGCAAACATTCAGGACATTAAAATTCAGGTGATTTATAAACACTTACATATGTGTATTTTCAAAATGTATATATACAAAGATGTTTACACACATAAAATTAGAGATATACACACATAAGATGTAACTTGTATATCTTCCAGCAGTACAGTATATTTGCATAAAAATAACGTGAAAAGAGTTGTTTTATACTAATTTAATATATACTCATGTATATTACCTATGATTGAAACAGTGTGGATATATTTGTAACTATTTGAGAGAATGTGTTTGTGTTTTTGTTTGTATGTTTGTGTGTGTAGGTAAGAGTGTGGGTGTTTGAATGCATATATTTGTGTCTATAAGAGAGAGATTTAAAAATATTAATATATGTTTTTTAATTATCTGAAACAACAAGATTAATATTTATAAATCATTTTAAAGTTGTTGTTTTTTTTTTTTTTTTTTTTTTAAGATTCGATATCCTGACCAGCAGCTGCAAGTGGTCACTCCCAGACACACGGACTTCAAGAAACTTGGACCTCTGCGACACAGACTAGTGACCAGTGTCCTCATATCTCATGCCCTGTGGTCAGGTGTGTAAATACAAACATCAGTTTTTAACAATCATTTTTATGTCTCTGTGTAATGTCATGGACAAGACTACCTCTAGACATTACTGCATGATCTCCAGTGTAATCACTTCAGTACATCATCACGAAGATGTTGTGTAATTCTGCTGTAGTTCAGAAGTCTGATGTTAAACTATGATGCTTTGTCTTCAGGTTAAAGAATTTAGAAAAGACGATGAAAGCATTATATAGTAAACCTTGAGGATTCTTAATCCAAAGCTCTGAAATCAAAAAACTTACTGAACAACTGAGATTGTAAAATATTATATTTTCATAATAGATGTATGTTAACAAAGCTCAAATTTATTAAAAATATATAAAATACTCATAGATTATCTGCACAAGCTTTATACAAAATGTTTTGTGTTTAGACTTTGATCATATTTTAAGGCCAGAATCTCTTTAAACACCAAAATCCAAAACATTTTTAGTCCAAAGTATTTTACATAAGTGATCCTGGACTGGTATTAATATTGGGATTTATTTTTTGTTTTACTGGGTGTTTTTATTTCTTTGAAATGTATTTATTTTATTTTAATTTTAAATATACCTTCTTTTTCTTTTTTCATTTTAATATATATGTTATATATATTTTTTTCTGTTTTAATTTTTAATTTTATTATATTTTATTTCAATTTTTTAAATTTTATTTTTATTTTTATTATTATTATTATTATTATTTATTATTATTATTATTATTGATTTTATTCTCTCTCTCTCTCTCTCTCTCTATATATATATATTTTTTTTTTTTCAGAATCTTGCCATGTTGAGCTAACTTTTGTTATGGAATCCATCACTCAAGGGAAGCAACTCCGTAAACAGCAAGATCTTGTAGAACTTTGCAAGCCAGTAAAAGTTCTTGTTTCAACAAAACCATCGAAAAGATGTTGATAAAATGTGAAAACTATTGATGCAGATTTAAAATGTGTGTGTTGATGCAGCTCTTTGAAAAGAAGTCTAAATATCTACAACAAAAATATTGATACAGCCAATTTAATAGATATAAAATCTGTTGATACTGACACAGACAAAATTTTATTGATGAAAATGACTGCAAATGTTGATGCAGAGAGAAACGTATTTTAACAGATTTAAAATCTGTAAGAGTTGATTAAGATAAAATCTGTTCCTGTAGATTTATAATGTACAGATGTTGATACAGACAAATTTGTATCAGTGTACAGTCTGCAATTTTAACAGTTAAATCTGTAAATTTTGCTGCAGGCAAAATTTGTGATAGACTTAAAATCTGCAGTTTTTGATACAGATGGAAATTATTTTAATTCATATGAAATTGTTTTGTACTGATGAAATACAATAGATTTAAAATATGCAGGTATTGATGCAGATAAAATTTTGTTTAATTTATTTAAAATCTGTTGATATATTAAAAAAATGTGTTTCCAACTGCAGACAAAGACTAAAACATTTAAAATCTGAAGATGTTGATGCAGACAAAACTGTTCAGGCATAGAGAACAGTTTTAATGGATAAAAGAAAATCTCAAGATGACACTGTCAGAAACGAAGAGACTTAATATAACTATTTGCAAGATTCAATAATAAAAATGTATACTAAAGATTTAAAGAGTTGATTTTCTTATATAATCTAACAAGATTATATATGTGAGATAATAAAGTAAAAAAATAAAAAAAAAAAAGGTATATGTATGTGCAGTATGTTGTGATCATTTTATTTTCTTTGCAGTGATGGTCTTTCTTTTTTTGTTTTTGTTTTTCTCCAGCCATATTCTAATTTGGTTTAATTCATTTTTATTTCATAAATTATGATGGACCAGTAATCAGAAAGGAAGTAGCCCACTTTCACAATGGCTACAGTTTTACATATTGTTATTGTTATTTTTATTATTATTATTATTATTATTATTATTATTATTATTATTATTATTATTATTATTATTAATTATTATCGAAATAATAATAATGTAAAAAAATATGAAAATAATTTAATTTTCATTAAATTGTTATTGTAGTTGTTTTATTTATTTATTTATTTATAAATTAACTTGCCTAAAAAAACATCAAATTTTTTTTTTTTAGAAAATAAAATATTTCTTTCTCCAAATTTTCCAGTTTATCTCATTCAAGCTTCCATCTGTCTATCTATCTATATATCTATTAAAATAATAATAATAAAATAATTTCCTGGAACACTGGTTCTGTTCATTATATATACCCTATATAAAATTTTATTAAAGGAATAATTTGTTTAAATATACTAGAAGAAAAAAAAAAGTTCTAAAATTCCTACAGATAAAAAATAAAATCTTCACGGAATATACGCGTTGCCAAAGTGTTCAAAAATGACAAAAATACCAGTTTCAACATATCGAAAATTGAGAATGATAAATTATGCATAGATTTTAAATTGTACAAACGTGTATGTATTATTATAATACTGTTATGCACTGCTGATACATTTGCGCTACTGGAGGACTGTTTGACAAAGGGGAAGTTAGTTCCAAAGACAAGGAAGACAACTTATACAAAAATATTTGCCACCTTTTTGTGTGTTATGGGGGTGGTTCGTATTTACTTCCGTAAACCATGCATTTTGATGTCACAAGCTCTCTGCTGCGTCCGATATTTGTCAAACAGAGAAAATATGTAGTTTCTTGTTACTTTTCTGGTTTGTTGTGTTTTGTGTTCTTCTGTTTTGTTTAAAAGATCACAATGGCATTTTTCATATCTGTTGCCGGTTTATGTAAGAGTATAAAATCATTTGAACATATTTCAAACGATACATTAGTATCTAACATAATGCATCCCAGTGCAATATAATATAATATAATATAATATTGAGTTATATGGGATGAAAAGAAATACGCTACAGCATCTTCCAATAGGGCAAAAATTAACGATAACAAATTTTGATAACAAATGACGTGTACTGGCTGCAACGAACATAATTACAATATACCCAACGGATATTAAATAATCACATCTTTAATAACCTTAATTTTTGCCTTATATTTTCAATACCCTCTTTAATTTTCTGCATGGTGTCATCTTACACCGTGCTAATGAACACTGAATCACAAGTTTCTGGTTTGTATCAAATAAACCGTAATTCAGTAGTAAGAAATCTGCGTCTAGGTCACTGACAAACCAAATCAGGCTGGTGACTCGGACGTCGTCTGCTTTTTGGCATCTGGCAGATGCGAAAGTTCAAAAAAAAAAAAAAAAAAAAAAACACCTCTTTATATAATCGTAGATCCCCATGACCTATCAACATCAAGCATATCCCATGCAGAATTAAATAATTTATTGTTATTTACAAGTGCAGTTATTACTGATAATGAAAGATACAAATGTCAGCCTTAACAACTCTAAATATAATTTTCACTCGTTATCTTTGAAGAACATTAGTTTCGTTTGTGGTGTGCACTTGGAACGCATGCTATAATTCACAATAACAGGTACTGTATGTCCTATGTATTGAGCTTTGTTATTAAAGAATTTAAAATAGACGAATGCAATAAAACAAAAGAAATCTGCCATTTCAAAATAAAATAAAAATAAAATATCAAATCTAGGCATTTTTCTTGAAAAATCTGTCGACTCAAACAATCTAACAAATATTAGATCCGCTCCTAGTATAGCCTGATATGTTTGATAACATAATTGTTACTTTATCTCTTTCTGTATCAACTGATAGAGTTCAATGTCCATTGCTGTTATTGTTGTTTTTGTAAGTAGTTGCTTAAAAGAACAGACACTCTATTAACCCTGGGCATATACGTAATCTCGAGTGATGTTCATTTGTGCGTGAGAATTTCGTTTGTCACTTTAATCTTTATAAGTGACAGTATTCTTGCTTGTTTAAGTCCCTGTCACCGCATTACTCCGCAGGACAATATAGATCCGTTGGATATTCCCTGTATTTGTTCGCACTCCATTGTTGATATACTTGTGCCTGCGGGCTAGTTTTCATCATCATTAGTCTGTTGACAACATAATTCTGTGAATTATGACCGGAGCCATGTTGACCACAACACAGACGTGATAGATGTTGGTATGGTTACCGATGCATACAATATTCAAAATGAAACAGAAGCAGTACAAGGGCGGAATTAGAATTTTGTTTACAATATAGCCTGTTATGATAAAGTACAAAAACGAAAAAAAAAAAAAAAAAAAAAAAAAAAAAAAGAAAACAAGTTCTTTATAAACAACTGAAACAACGATCCTTTTCTTAGATCTTTTTCTTCCTGAGAAACAAAAATACTGAATCTGAAACTAGACCCATCGAGCACAAAGAGAAAGATTTCCAATAAATCAATACGCTTTCTTTATTTGCGTTTTCCAACGCCGCTCAGCTGATTTCAGAACATTGCAGACGATGAAAGTCCCGGCTTCACAAACGTCTGTTCATCGATCGATCGCTCCTTGCAAAGTCCTCAAGCGTTTTCTCACTATAAGCGAGTTTTCTAAAAATATCCAGTATATCTCATTGCATTTATGAAGTTGTATTTCTCACCTGGTACGTAAGGCACTACTACGTCTGTAATCGATCGTATTTTTAACAGAGCGATCGAGACAAAAATGGCTAATTTTAACATACGACTTCTGACGTAAATTCATCGTGCAGATGACTTGTTTAGGTTGTTAAAGCTCCACAGAAGATTTTGGTTTATTTTTCAAGTGAATCCAGAAATAGTTCATATATATGTGTGTGTGTGTGTGTGTCTTATTATATATATCATTTGTTCTTACAACTCTTGATTATTATTATTATTATTATTATTATTATTATTATTATTATTATTATTATTATTTTTATTTTATTTTACTATTACTTAATTAATTAATAACGAAATGTTAGATCCTTCATCGAATTAGATAAAAATTAGATAAAAATAAATTAATAGTTCTGTAGAAAAATAGAACGTTATTTTATTCATTCTCGGTTTAAAATAGTTTGAAATGATTACTATTTATTTATTAAACTAAAGAAATATAAGTTCATTATTTTTAACATTAAATATTTAAAAAAATATTATTATTATTATTATTATTATTATTATTATTAAATGAATGAGTGAATGTTTAACGAAACCCCATCACAAAAAATATATCGGATACTGGGCGTCAAACAAATTATTATCAAAACCACAATAAGCCTGTATTCGACCGAAATATTCTAACAGTCAGAATGGATCAAATAAAAGAATTAATTTCTGAGCATTAGATCACGAACGTTCGCATAAACTCGTGTAATGACGTCATTTACATCATTTACGGTATCCATGGCACAGAGTACATGATGAAAAATTACTGGTATGCGTCATTTATACCCACACCCTACACCTATCACCCACACATTTCTAAATAAAGACTTGCATAGATATTTCACAACACGTTTTACTTTAAAAACATTACACTGTTATGTTGTTCGGTAGCCAAGCGCCTAGTTGATCGACTGAATGAATTACATTCGATTATCCGTACCCAGTAAGAAAAGTGATCAATAAAAGAGGCCAATAAATTCTCATTTTCCTATTCATTATCAAAGAACTGATTAAACTCTTTGTGAGCTGATTGTTGTTTAGTGTAAGGTCAGGTGGCATTCTGGATCGATTTTGCTCAGAACCAATATGTATATATGTATGTAATATATATATATATATATATATCACCTATTTTAGATCGGTTTATCAAAGATAGTGTTTGTAATTTCCGTATAAAAGACCGCAGATCGGTGAATTTCCTTTCTCGGTGAGCCCATAAAATGAGCTGAGAAAAACATTAATTTATTAGTTCATAGTATGCATTCAGTTACAGTTTAAAGAATCTGCTCCTCCTTAAAATACTCACACACACACACACACGCACACGCACAACGACCCACCAGCGTCAATGCCGTATTAACAAATGGTCGTTGATTTATATTTTTAGCTATTCCAGAGTGAAAAGTGCCTTTAACCACTGGAGTCCTAGGGCGTATGTAACTGTGCTAAGCGAACAAACACACAAACAAACAAACAAATGATGGACTACATGTCTTTAGCCAAGTCAGACTTATGAGTAATATGGCGTTGCACACCATCCGATAAGATACAAGGGCTGCAAAAGCCCAAGCAGATTTTCTAGCTACCCACTTCTCAAAACAAATGATGTCATTATGGTGAATCGTTTGCTCTGTAAGTAGCTATCATAAGAATATTTAGATTTAGACATTCTGAAAAGAAAAACAGGAAGAAGAAGAAGAAAAAAAAGCAAAAGAAAGAAAGAAAGAAAAGAAATTGAAGAAAAAAGATAAAGAAAGGAGGAAAAGAAAAGGAAAAAACACATTTTAGAAAAAGAATAAGGAAGAGGAAAATAAAGAAACAAAAAATGTGACAAAGAAGAAAGAAAGAAAGAGAAAGAAAGAAAACTCGTCTTCGCGATGCGCCTTGTGAAACACAAATCGAACGTTAAGTTCGGATATCTGGAAATGCGGATCATAATAAGCAAAAACGGCACTAAGCAAAAAGAGAAAGAGAAAGAGAGAGAGAGAGAGAGAGAGAGAGAGAGAGAGAGAGAGAGAGAGAGAGAGAGAGAGAGAGAGAGAGGTAACAAATTAAACTCATGTGATCAGTCTTCAGTATGTTGCAGGCAGAAGATGAACTGCTGTTTTCTAAATCAAACGAACTTCATGGAACTCGATAGTTTTTCTCGCTTCCGATTGGTTCAGTGCGGGTAAACTGGTCGGGCGAACTCGTTAAGCCTGTAACACGCGTTCGAATTTTTTTTAGGTGATAGACTGTACCAAAGTCCTTTTTGTATGAACATTTTCCCCTGTTTTTAAAATGTGTATTATTATTATTATTATTATTATTATTATTATTATTATTATTATTATCTCACTGTCTTGTATGTATATATACACACAGAGTAACTACCAAAAATGATAAATATGCTTTTTTTAGTTATTTACCCCCTCTTTCTTGTACATACAGTCTCTTTCTCAAAAATATACACACACACACACGCACAGACAGACAGACACACACAGAGAGAGAGAGAGAGAGAGAGAGAGAGAGAGAGAGAGAGAGAGAGAGAAAGAGAGAATAATATCACTTATACAAAATAAAGAAAAGTAAACTAGGAAATTATTTTTTCAAACACATTTTTTTTTTCTGTATCTAGTCATTCACAAATCATTGCAAACATAATAAAATACATTCTAAAAATCTGACCACTAAAAGATTTTCACCATTCATCTCTTTCCAACAAATATACTGACATACATTAACGATTGTCACCTTATGTATTAACGCTGAAATACATTTCAAAACGTGTCATGATGTATGACATACATCTTAAAAAATAAATAAATAATCTGTTACATAATTAATTCTGTAACGTTAAAGATATAGTGAACACAACAAACTGAAACTAATACGTGAATAATCAGTCATAATAAATAATAATAATAATAATAATAATAATAATTTTTAAAATATTCTTTAAAAAATCTCGCATCTGCTCATTTTATAATAAATAAAATTAATTAGGCCCACCCACATTTAATAAATATGCCATTTTTGATGTGTCATAAAATTACATATTAAGTCAACACGTACTATGAAAATAAAACGCCATATGTGCTATGTTTTATCCATCAGTTATATGTTCATTTACGTCTTATTAATGTTGTTATTCTTGTTTAGTAATAGACGCTACAAATGTGTGTTTAATTTGACGTGCAAATAATAATAATAATAATAATAATAATAACAACACCAACAACAGCATGAATATTCCTACTTTGACAAATTATCGTATATTATCCATGCTATTAAGTAAATTCTCTTAAATATAATCAGTCTTTGACAGTTCGTTTGGATATTTTTTTCCTCTCTTATTATTAATTAATTAATTAATTAATTAATTAATTTATTTATTTATTTATTTATTTATTTTATTATTATTATTATTATTATTATTATTATTATTATTATTATTATTATTATTATTTCACATCAATTTATTAAATGTGTAAATGAATACTTAACAAACAGACGATACGGTCATTTTTCGATGTATTTAGTTACACATAAGACAGTAACCAAATACGCCCAGACAACCTTGAACCTCGAAATGCTTATCGTTTCTGTTAACAAACAATCCGGTCTCGACCTGTTTCGATCCGACCCCCCCTCCCGTCACCACCTACCCTGCTTCTTCTTTTCTCTGTCGGGGAAATCAACAGCTTAAATGTGCCAGTTTGTTTTCGAAATCAGAGCAGTGTTTATCGATGGCCTAGCAACCAACCAAAACATTTGTTTTATCTAAAACGCCACATGGCATGGTAGCTGCTTTAATCAAATCAGATTTGTGTTAGAACTATTAGTCCTATTTATTCGTAAACACCATATATGTGTTTGTTTGTGTGTCTGTGTCTGTGTGTGTTTAAAAGATTTAAAAGTTGATTATGACGGTCTCCGATTTAATACATAAATATACACAAAGAAATCTAATAAATTTAAGAATACTAACACTTCACCGTTTGTTGCAAATCTTATTAATTCTTCGTTTTGGAAATAATAAATAAATTTTTTAAATCAGAACAATTTCATTTGTTATAAATAATAATAATAATAATAATAATAATAATAATAATAATAATAATAATAATAATAATAATATTAATAATAATAATAACAATAATAACAATAATAATTTAATTTGTTGTTAATTATTATTATTATTATTATTATTATTATTATTATTAGTTTTGGAATATATAAATAATAAAATTAAGACAATAATAAATTAATTAAAATAGTTTTCATAAAAGTTTCCCTAAATTGTCACCCCAAATATTTCCAAGCGATTATTGTTGGTCCTAAATATCGACGGACAGACTCGGCATTAGCCCCCCCCGTCCCCGCCCCTGTTTGCTGGCAAAAGTGGCGTGAACCGTGTTGAAAAAAACAAAAAAAAAAACAGTGTAAATTATTCACTCACCACAACCAATAATTGTTTCCACAAAGGTCATTGCTCTTTACCAAGTTTTGGGGCAATTGACGAAACAAGAATTTTGTAAACGTTACGCTTTTGGAAAAGCATTCGTTTGTTTTCGTGACTAGCCACGAAATGTTTCAGGAAAAAAAACCCCATAAAAAACCCCCTTATACATCGACAACAAATATTTCCAAAGTGACTAGACTCAAAAAAGTTCGTTATAAAACTGGTTAAATCATTCGTTATTCTTGAATTTTGGGGTGGTTTTTTAAATAATTAAATGCATGTAATTAATTTTTAATTTTTTATGAAGAAATATTGTTAGTATCGTTAGTATCGAAAACGTTACGTAAGTAAAATTTATAGTAAGAAATCTTACCGATCATTTCGATGTTAATCAAATATCATCTGCTTTCTGAATAATATATTAGCTAGCAAGATTTGTCTGTTTTAATTTATACACAAATTACAAAGGTATTGCGTCACACAATCAGTTTTAAAAAAATAGAAAAATAAAAAAATAAATAAATAAATAAATAAATAAATAAATAATAATAATAATAATAATAATAATAATAATAAAATAAAATAAAAAATAAAATAAATAATATTTAAATAATACTTTAAACACAAAATTAAAATTGGACAAAACAAATGTAATATTGTTTCCGCTTCTGTCATTCAACACAAAATTGGTTGGTTCATTATTGTTCGGTATCCGTACGAAACATTACGTCATATCGTAAACGTGGAAACCTTTGACGACGACTGGGTAACTTCGGTTTCGTATCTGCTTTTCAGGTATTTCGCCGTTTCTGTCATCTGATGTAAGACATCGAAAAGTCCTGAAATATGGTGGCGAAAAGCCTGTGCCGTTTTCCTCACATTTACGTTAGAATCGTCTGCCGCCGACTCGCTTGTGTCGTCTGCTTCCCCGTTCGTAGGTCCCGTTATGATTTCACTTTTCACTGCGTTCAGCATGGAATAAAAACTGTACATATCGGCACCCGCAGGCAGGGTTGGTACAAGCGCCTTACTGCTGCTGCTGCTGTTGTTGTTATTGTTATTATTTACTTCCCGAATGATGTCGCTGTCCGAAAGAGGCACTTCCATGTCCCGCAGTTTGCTAGGAATCATTACAGCGTCATCCATGGCATCGACGGCTTGAACAAAGCGACTGAGAGCCGTCAGCAGCGACTGCTGTGACATTTCTTTGGTTTCTAGCTTCTCCTGTAATTCTCCTTCCATTTTTACTTCTTTCTGTTTTATGTATGTACAGTTCTGGTTGCTTTATTTCTCTTTTGCTGTAGTTCTGGAAGCCGAAAATCGGGAAACACACTGACACAAATAACGGACGCCTAAAAACAGATCTGATTTTATACACAAATCCTTATCGTATACAGAACACTATACATAATTAATCCCCTTCTCGTCGGCAACCATGCTTCGATACTCAACATAACAGTGCAGTCAATTTCCCGGAGGACTTGTCCATTAAACTGTTAGGGGTGAAAGGTTGTCGAGTCCACTGTTGACAATAGTCAGTAACACGGACCACGCAGCTGAGGAAATACAAATTAAAGAAATCTGTTTGTAAAATAACATTTATTGAACAATGCAGCTCTCTGGATTTGCTGTACCTATCCTGGGTGCTATGATCCTAAATGTTGACACTCCCCTGTTTTATAATAGATTTCATGACCTTGTAACCCTCGATGAGCTATGCAGAAATGGTTATCGCTGATTGGCTGTAACAGATCAGGTTGTGCAAAGAGGGGAGAGGCCATGGACAGAAATAAAACTTATCCTGTAAACGTGGATTTCTTACTAATGCAAAATCACGTTTTGAAATACACAAAAATGGGAATGATATTTTTAAACATGTTTCTTTCTTTCTTTTCTTTTTGATTTGAGAGGGAGAGATAGTCTGACTCAACATTAATGACCCTCACACTTAATCAGTGCATTGATTTTGAATTTAACGTCAGCTACATTGACGAGATCATTTGAAATGCACATAATTTACCGAAATCGTGCCTTCTTCTTCTTCTTTTTTCTTTTTTTATCGTATGTTTGGAATGCCTCATCACATTTTTTAGAAATGAGAAAATTACCTGTAACAAAAAACCAAAAGAAATAAAAAATAAAAATAATAATAAAAACCAGGAAAAGATAAAAGGAAAAAAATAAGAAAAGAATAAACAAAACAAAAGATATCACATTTTCACAGTTTTTAATTTAACTATACTATGTTATAAAATGTATGTGTATACCTGATATAACTCAGGATTTTTAAATAAATAAATAAATCAATATTTATCGCGATGCTGATATGAACCGACGAATGAAATATTATAACAGAACTAAATACCCTAATTTGAAAATAATATATTTTAAAGGCTTCAGCAGGTAAAAATCAATTTCTAAAAATTTCTTGTACAGCAGACAAACATCCCAAGTCAAACCGCTACCTGATGGGTTACTAGTTTTACTGTTCAAACTACGTACCTGGTAACCAATACAAAAATAAAAATAAATAAATAAATAATGCCCACACCCGAATATACACAAACATACTACCCACACATAGGTAATTCATACACTATCTCTCAGTACATTAAAAAAAATAATAATAAAAACTTCTTTTAAAAACATGACTATAATGAAACAATGCAAGGTACATGATATTTCTTAATCAGACATCAGTTGTTAAGATGCGCCTGGGGCGGTTCCAGAATTTCACCAAGCGGAGGTAACACAAATTCGACAGTGGTTTCAAGTGTTTTCTTAAAAGTGTATCTGAACAGCAAGCAAACCCCACCATCACAACTACTACCACCACCACTATTGCTGCTGTTGCTACTACGTTTACCATAGCTAATTGCTACTATTACGAGCAGTAGTGATATTACTATTATTAAATGAACCATTAATCATACTTTGCAAACTGGCTCGATTTCAAAGTTCGGTCCTGTTACTGTTAATCAATAATGAGAACAAAACAAAAAATTCCCCTAAATTTCAATCTTTTCAGGATTCCGGACGCAATCTAAAAAAAAATAAAAATAAAAAAAACAACCCGGAAACTACTGTGTTCTCGTTCAAGTAAAACTAATCCAGTAAACACTGGCATTTGAGATAAAATATTTCTTTCTGTTTTTTTTTGTTTTAATTTTTTAATTTTTTTTATTTGATTAATTCTATATCCTAAGTGACATCCATTGGTAAATCAGAGGGTGCTGTGTTTGCCGTGATATTCTGACGTATAAAAAATGCCTTGTCAGACAGACACACAGACAGAGAGAGACATACAACGACGGACAATAACTAAAAATACAGTGTACCCATAGTGCTACGAATAAATGGTCTACACTTTATACTTTATACTTCCAAGCTATTATTTTATTATTTAGGGTGATTCACCATAGCTCATAAAAAAGTTTAAATAAAATATAAAATATTAGAATGCCTTTAGTTTCCTACATCACAACCAGCGTCATTTCAGACTGGTAGTATTAATATTTTTCTTAGAAAGAAAACAGGAAGAACTATGTACGTCATGACGTCATTTCTTGCATAGCAGACTGATAGTATTAATATTTTTCTTAGAAAGAAAACATGAAGAACTATGTACGCGATGACAAAAAAAAATAAATAATAATAATAATAATAATAATAAAAATAACTAAAATATAACTTGAATATATTTAGATTATTTTCTAATATTCAACAAATAAATATTTTAAAGTTACCTAACCATATTGAATAAAGTTTTCTTTTAACAAAATAAATTTTAACTTTAGTGACCTTGACAGTGTTTTTGACAAACATAGCAGAATAAAAAAAATTTCAAAGCCTCTCTTTCGAAACAAAATAAACACATAATTTCAAAGCAATTTTCTACTTGCACTTTCTTCAGGAAGCATTAATTCAATTATATCAGCTTGACGTGTGTGTGTGTGTGTGTGCGTGTGTGTGTGTGCGTGCGTGCGTGCGTGTTTGTGTGTGTGTGTGTGTGTTTGTCCTGCAATCATTATTTTTACTTCTATAAATTACTTACTGTTTACACACAAATAGTTTATTTAAATGATTTTTCTTCCTTGAACGAATCAGTGCTATAAATAAAAATAACAATAAACCGGATCTGTAACATTATATGCTTGAATAATAATAATAACAGTCTTCAAGATTAGCGTTGAGTACCAGCAAATATTTATCAAGTTTCTTCTGAGAATTTCTGAAGTGTTTAATAATAACATCGAAGATTATATTTACTGACATGTTTAGAACCAAACAAAAAACAGTATGCTACACAGAAGAAAATGTTTCCTGGTTTAACTTTAACGGGACATTCTGTGTGACCGTGTGTTTCAGTATTTACGTATTTGCACGAGAGTTTGTATATCGCAAATATTATTTGAAATACTGAACAATTAATATAACAAAATAATTTAACAAAAATAAAATTCATTTCTTTATTATTATTATTATTATTATTATTATTATTATTATTATTATTATTATTATTATAAAATAAACTCATTGATATTCATAGGACAAACATTTATAATAAGTTCGAAAAAAAATTCAGTGACCTCTTCTATAAAACTGGCCTTCGCAGTTTCACTTTTAAATCATGGTGACATTCGACTCAGAACATTTTTAATCACTTGATTGTCATCATAAAGAAATAAATTAATATTAATGATACAGGGCTATTTGATAGTTTGTTTGTTTGTACTTGGTGACGCAACATTTCCTATGTTGTGTCCGATAGCAGAGGTTGAGGGCGTGCAAAGAGACAGGAACGATAACTCCAATTTGACATGTTGACGGCTTCCTTCGACTGTTCAGTCGTTATACTAATATTAAATTACAGCAGGACTTTGTTCAAGGCTGTAATTATTTTTTATCGATACAAGCAAACGATAGATCGTTAAACACCTTAAACTACATGGGAATTGATAAATTAAAAATGTTAGAAACAAAAAAAATAATAATAATAATAAAAAAATAATAAATAAAAGTAATAAATAAATAAATAAATAAATAAATAAATAAAAGTTAAAATTAAAAAAATTAAAAATAGAGATAATAAATTATTAAAAATGTATAAATTTATGCATTATTATAGCTATGGCATATAACGATGATAATTAACATCACTGACAGTAGCGTCTTGCAAAGCGTAGTTATTAGCTTTAAATCCTTCACAGGTTCAGTTTCATACATAAAATAACTGAAAGTGATCTACGTGGAGGATGAACAATCAAACAAACTGTAAAAATGCGTTTTTACGAAACTGTGCAACATTACAGAGTTCTTGGCTCTTACAAACAGATAACTACACGAGAAATTCAAACACAGGTGGATTTTTAATCCAGTAAAAATTCTTGACGTATGCTGAATGTAAATTGCTGGACATTTCAAAATAAAGGAATATTCAGCTTGTAGATTATTTTCATTACAATTTAACATTTTCATTCAGATTTTTCACTACAGGAATATATCTGCTTTGTTTAATACCCAGCTGATGTGACGAAACACGTAACAATGAAACGAAACACGTAACAATGAAACGAAACACGTAACAATGAAACAAAAGCAGTGTAACAGTTCGGTTGTTGTTCAAGTTTAACAGTGCAGACTGCTATAATCATAATAGGATTATTCATTAAGTCATCGCTTTTTTACCAGTATACGGCTATTGTTAAAGTGTATACATCAGTGGGTTTATATATATATATATATATATATATATTGAATTTTTGTACTAATAAATTATTCCTAACTGCAGACCTTAGAAAATGCATTGATATTGGCATTTTTAGCTTTTATACTGCGATATTATTTAATACCAGAGAAAAAACAGTTGATTAAATAAACGTTGCTATGTATACCAGGATTTTGTTATCATAATCATCTACATCATCATCATCATCTATCAGAATTTTATTATCATAATGATCTACATCATCATCATCATCTATCAGAATTTTATTATCATTATCATCATCATAATAATTGTTGTTGTTGTTGTCTTTGTGTTATTACTATTATAACTTAATTATTTATTTATTCCTAACGGCAGTGTAAGTGCAGTCATGAACTTGCTATTTTCTTGTTATACTTTATTTTCAGCACAAACTGATCGCCTGAAACAAACAAAACAATAAACAGGGATAATATAAAATGAATTTGGGCTATCGTATTTTATTTTTCTTGTAAACAATATACAAATAAATAAATTTGTTAGAAATGTATAGAAGTGTTTAGACCATTTGTGCATTAAGTACAAAATATATTTAGATCATTTGTGCATTAGATACAAAACGTATTTAAACAATATATATATAACGTTCAAAACGTATTTAGACTATATGTATATAATGTTCATAACCTATTTAGACCATTTTTATATAACATTCAAAACGTATTTAGATCATTTGTATATAATGTTCAAAACTTATTTAGACAATTTGTATATAACATTCAAAACATATTTAGACCATTTATATATAGCATTCAAACGTATTTAGACCATTTTTATATAACGTTCAAAACGTATTTAGACCATTTGTATATAACGTTCAAAACATATTAAGACCATTTGTATATAACGTTCAAAATATATTTAGACCATTTGTATATAACGTTCAAAACGTATTTAGACCATTTGTATATAACATTCAAAATGTATTAAGACCATTTGTATATAACGTTCAAAGCGTATTTAGACCATTTGTATATAACGTTCAAAATGTATTAAGACCATTTGTATATAACGCTCAAAACGTATTTAGACCATTTGTATATAACATTCAAAATGTATTAAGACCATTTGTATATAACGTTCAAAGCGTATTTAGACTATTTGTAAATAACGTTCAAAACGTATTTAGACAATTTATGTAACGTACCTAAAACACTTAAATTATTTGTTCTTAACTTTGAATAATGTATATAACGAACTGCGTAAATTTCTGAAAATGAATTCACACTCCGAACTGTTCTTGGCTAATGATTTCACATAGCATTTATTATTATTAAAATCTGGTTACTTTAAACTAAGTTATTTCATCTAGTAGATTCCTATTCATTATTTATAATTTATTCAGACAATGTCAGTAAGTGTATAATTTATTTAAATGTACGGTAATAAGGTGGGTTATATATGCGTACATACATAAACACACATAGAAACATATATACATAGACAAACATACATACATATATACTTACATACAAACACACACATATACATATATACGGATATATAAACACATTCACGGTTGGTTAACAGTTTATTTATTTATTTATTTATTTATTTTATTTTTATTTTCCTAACTCTAAAATAAGCGAATTTCCCAGATCAGCCTATGTCATGGGTCACCAAAATGGCTGATACCTACATCAAGGTGTTGATGAGATAGGTTTAGGTTTTGAACTTGAAGAGTAATGTAAAGATCCCAACCTTTGAGCAATGATAAAACTTTTTCAGCTTCTTTTGTCCTCTTCAAATACATGTACGACTGAAGTGTACCTATGATGACTCGGTTTTGAAGATGTCATCAAATAATAATAATAATAATAATAATTAAAAAAAAAAAAAAATTATTGTAACTCAAAACATACAAAAACGTATTCCATAGATACACAGACACACGTATCAAATTATCTTAGCTCACAAGATTTGAAATGAATATTAATACAATTCAAAAATATACAAACACACATATCTCTATCTCAGAAACATACAAATACATATATGACTTAGACACATATGAATACACATCCCAGACAAAACGCTAAGATCTTTTCTTTATAGAATTTCTCACATAGACAATTACTTTCCATGGATCTATATTGACATTGGTAGCAGCAAACAGCTCCAACGAACTGATGTCTGTGCGCATGTCTGACACTGTTCCCCGTGTAATGATCCGTGCATACGCTGGAATGCGACCTTTAGAATTCTTCAAGGCAGGCAACCCAATACCGAGACTGAAACTGAAAAGTTTCCGATCATCTACAAATGCCCTGAGAACAAAGTATATCAGTTCAAAGAAATGTTCGTCTGCTTCCTGGCTAATCACGACAACTTCGTTATCCTTTCTCGGTATCAGACTGGCGAAAACTACAGCGTTTCCGTGGTGAGCTGTGAGTCCAAGAAGTGAGTAGAAATGAACAAGATCCTGGAAGTAATTGGTGCCAGTGTTTCGGTAGTAGCTCTCGGCCGCCGATCTCCACATCTCGATGACGCCGTGGTAGCTGGTTGGATCGAGAAAGCCGTGCATGTGTGGATGGATTTGACTGACTCCTGCTTTAGGAAACAGGTCCCACACTATTAAAGGATACTGAGATTTGTTATCAAAGACACTGGCTGCTCGAAACCACTTCACAGACAGGAGCATCATGTCCATGAACTCTTCCAGCGTCCACTTCAGTGGATGGTGCTTCTTGAGGACAAACAAAGCGTGCCAGTTGTCCATCTTGAAAGCGTTGGAAGCGGTAAATGCGTGTTTCGACTCCAGCCGATGTATTACATGCTCGGCCGTGAAATTTCGATAGCTACAAAAGTCGCACGATATTTCGCTTTCGGAAACCAACCTCTCGACGTAATCCTCCTCAGATTCCTTCGGTCGTACAACAGGTCGTTTCTCTCTTAAAGGATTGAAAATGGTTTCTTCTCTAGTGTAGTAATTGTAGATGTGTATAATTTCCTGCTGCCTGGACTGCTGAAACAAATCCTCATCGTTACCTAACCACGATCTCATTTTCATTTCGAATGGTTTTGGAAACAATATCGGAGCTCTACGTTTCTCGATACGAAAAACAGACGAAAACTTTCTGTGTAAATCTTTGCAGTGAAAATCTTCAGATTGTGACCATTGCTGGGTAATGTCTTCGAGATTAGAAACAGAAAACAGAAGAGACTTTTCTTTTAGACATCTTCTTCTGAACCACGACTGGTCGTATGACGATTTTACAACGAGTCTCGGCCATTGTGAATAAGAACTGTTCAGCGATGAGGTTAAATTCGGCAAGTTTTTTATGCCCACAGCAGAGAAATAGAAAATTAACAACACAGTCGTAATTGTGAAGAATAGAAATATACGTCGCCGAGAGTACATTGTTTTAAATCATTTCATCTCAAGCTTGTTTCGCTATGTGTTTTTATACAAATTTTCTATCGTCGTTTCAGGATTTCAAACCCGATTACCTGCTAATCTCAAATTTCTTTTAATGCTCAATATCCACTTCTTGTTTTAACTTGCAACGTGTAATCCGTTTCTGTAGGGCTGGACACGAATAACTGTAGATGTTTATCGAATATTCAGTAGTCAGTGAAACACAGTGTTTAACGTGGAGTTTATTTTATTTCATTTCGTCGGAGACGTTGTTTTCACTTGCTAATTTTGTCAAACATCTGTACATTACTTTCAATAGCCGGCTGTTTTTTATTGCCCGATTGATTAATCAATTCATAAAAAAAACCTGGAAAAGATTTAAAGAGCAATGGTGACAGCTAATGGGCGTTGTCTCATTTCAAACTGCGAAACAGAAAGTCGTAGATAAATGTCCTCCTGACAAAGGACTGGTGTTTTGAATCAGTCCTCTTAAACAGACAAACCGATGATCTCGGTGTATCGAATTTGTAACTTTAAAAAATGTGTTCTGTTATTACAGGCGTTGCACTTGAATGACTACTACGTTTTCAATGCAGGTGAATGCATGCTTAAATACAGTTATTATTTGGTTTTTCACCATGAAAGCAAAGCCTGCAAGTTTAATTGTATGTTGTCTTTGTCAGAACGCACAGGCATTTTCCTGTGCACAAAAGAAACACACAGTAACACACAAACAGAGAGACAGATTCAGAGAGAGCAAAGAGAGATATATACACACACACATACAAACGTAAATTTGTGAACATGCCCATAAGCACATGTGAACATATGCCATACATACATACATACATACATACATATATATACACACACATACATATGCACACATATATGCATACATATACATATACATCCATACATATAAACATACATACATATACACACACATACATACATACACACATACATATATACATACATACATACATATACACACACATACATACATACATACACACACATACATACATACACACACACATACATACATACATACACACATACATACGTAGGCATGTATGTATCAGGTACGTATGGTTAGTCGGGTTTGAAAATGTCGCGATCATAAATAAAGAATAATTTTGATTTCAGGTCAAAAACTGTGCAGCTATAAAGTTAAATTCGGCAAGTTTTTATGCCCACAGCAGAGAAATAGATAATTATCAACACAGTCTCAATTGTCAAGAATAGAAATATAGTTCGCTCAGAATACATTGTTTCAAATAATTTAGTTATGTAATTTTCACACGTAACTTGTAAGACACTATGCACTTTTAAAATAATTTTCCACCGTTCTTTTAAATCTTGTAAGACGGGTGCATACGTATCTCAGATTTCTAAGTGCGGCGATCAGTTGCAAGATAAAACATCCTGTTTTATTTTAGCTGCGTTTTACATGAGATACGTTTTATGTTTTACCAGCTAATATTACTAAGTATCGTGCATCTGTTTGTGTGTGTGTGTGTGTGTGTGTGTGTGTGTGTGTGTGTGTGTATGTATGTATGTGTATATGTAAAGATGTAGGTACGTGTGCATGTATATATATATATATATATATATATGTATGAAGGTATGTGTGTGTGTATATATATATGTATATATGTATATATTTATGTATATATGTATATGTAGGTAAGGTGGGGTAACTCTGGTCCCTAAGATATGTTATAACTTACATCCACTATACTGTTCTGTGGAGGCTTCTGGAACTTTGTTGATATAAACAGAACCTACTTCTCATTAGAACAAAGGATGTAGTAGGTAAGCAGCCATTTACATGTGAAGTATAGTGGCCATGAAAGTAGTGAAAACAACAAGGTTGTAAAAAAGTGCGTCTTGAGGTTTCAAAAGTGAGTGGTTTTTTTTACTTCTATAGACATAAGGTTATTGATAATTTATAACAGGTAAACATATAATCAATTATTAAGTTCAGCAGAAGAAACTTGATTAATATGTTCTAATTAGGAAACGAGTGTATGTTTTATTGTACTCCACCACTTCGGGCAATTCTGGCCCTCATCATGGGGTAAATCTGGCCCCGTATGTGTTGGAGAAATCAATAGGTTTGGCATTGCTATAGTCCATTCTGAGTTTTATTTAAGTTTCTTGAAACAGTTGAAAGTCCATGGTCCATCTGGTGCGGCACGTTGTCAAAATGCAAATAAAATCTAAAGGACGAGGTATGCCGAGGCACTGACAGAAGAAGAAAGTGTCAACAAGTATGAAGAAAAGTTGGCAGAGAAGAAGAGGAAGGAGGAAGAAAAAACTAAAATGAACAAAGAATGGACTAGGCAAAACAAAAACCCCCCATTTCACAAAAGCAGATAAAAAGACAGAGATGTAGTAGATATACAAGAAAAACGTGAACTCTGTGGCAGAGTTGATGATGGAATGAATTCTGACGAGTTCATAGGATGTGACGGGTGCCCAAATTGGTATTGTCTTGATTCTTGCGCAAACCTCGAAATCCCGGCTGGTGCGGAATTGAAAGATATTGTATTCTTGTGTGATATTTGTCAAGGAGTTTAGTTTTTAAACTAAACTCTTAGTTTTTGAATTTGAATTATATTATGATTAGTACTAATTATTATTAGTAGTACAATGATTACATAGCAATAATCAGTACAACAAATTTGAGGTCCAAAATACATCATGAATGTGGGGCCAGATTTACCCCAAATCAACAGAGCAAATGTGGCCCCTGACAACAATTTTTAACCTGGTTCCCATTTCAAAAATATAAACACCATGCTACTAGTGTTTGTGTATTTTGAAACAGAAATAGATATACTACACATTATTCACTCCATTTTGTTGTTTCCTTTTGTTTGTGAAACTGTAGGTGAGGTTGAATGGAAAAAGGGGCCAGAATTACCCCACCCTACCCTATATATATATGTATGTATGCATGTATGTGTGTGTATTTATGTATGTATGTCTATGCAGGTGTGTGTGTGTGTGTGTGTGTGTGTGTGTGTGTGTGTGTGGATAGATAGATAGATAGATAGATATAGATATATACAGATAAATGAACAATGAAAATATGTTGTCTTAAATACCTTTCAGTAGATTGCACACAGACAACATTGATGAAAACATTAACACAAGATGACGAAGTCAATATTTAACAAACGTTTTATAGGAGACTCGAACGTGTGGCGCCCATTTGCTCAACAAAACAACCTTTTATATGTGTGTGTATATTAATGTACGCTTGTAAACATGTGAAGATGTGAACATAGTTTGAAAATGTGTCATTAAATAAATAAATACTTCACATACACACACACACATACACACACATACATACACACACAGACACACACACACACACACACACACACACACACACATAAGGGTGGCGACTAAAGCAGGAAGTTAAATGAGATATCGCGGCGATCACGTGTTACTTATTCATTTCAAAGCCAGCGAGTTCACTGTAAATCGGGACTCAAAGTGAAATATATGGGCCGTGTATTTGGTGTCAGCTCCGTCGCTTGGCAACCGGCTATTTATAAACCCTGCTCGGGTCTATGTGCAAATTCTATTCAGAAGTACACAAGACAGAGAATATTCAAAATCCTAAACTACATAAATGCCAGTGCCAGGTTTCCCACAAAAAAATAGATGCACGCAAAAATAATGAAAGACAAAGAACGGCGTGCTTCGTGGGAAGCGATGATTACCTTCGGTTATTGAGCAACTTTTTTTAAGGTTGTCTCATGGCCGAACGGTAAAATCGGCGGGCGAATGGGTGCATACGTTCGAGTCTCGTCACCGGCATCTGACGGGTTTGTGATTGGACTTTGTCATCCTGCGCTAGTGCGTTCCGGAATATTGTCTATGTGCAGAGCCTATTTAGACGTACATAAGACAGAGAATATTCAAAATCCTAAACTACATACATACGTACATACACATATGCATACGCAAGAATGTATGTAAGTCGGATTTGAAAATGTCGGCACCATAAATAAAGAATAATTTTTATTTCAACTAAGATATACACAAAATACTTTTACTATACAGATATAACCAGTGACTACCTAGCACATGACAAGTATGGCTCGTAGCCTGTTCGCCATTTGAAGAGGGCGCCACTGAGCACTTTCTGTTAACACTGACTGCTATTTTTAGAGGAGTTTTATGGTATAAAGTAATTTGAAAGATGATGTCAGATGTTTGGACAAGGTGTACAATTTCAGTGCTTGTCATAGACGCTATTTTCCTTAGATACCCCTCTGGTTTTACTAATTAATATACAAAAACAGAAATACATTTGATTACAAATCCGAAACAAACAAAAGCTCGTATACTGTATCTCAGAAATATATAAATATACACACCGTTCTTTTATGACTTAGACACATGAACATACACATCCGAGACAAAACGCTAAGATCTTTTCTTTATAGAATTTCTCACATAGACAATTACTTTCCACGGATCTATATTGACATTGGTAGCAGCAAACAGCTCCAACGAACTGATGTCTGTGCGCATGTCTGACACTGTTCCCCGGGTAATGATCCGTGCATACGCTGGAATGCGACCTTTAGAATTCTTCAAGGCAGGCAACCCAATACCGAGACTGAAACTGAAAAGTTTCCGATCATCTACAAATGCCCTGAGAACAAAGTATATCAGTTCAAAGAAATGTTCGTCGGCTTCCTGGCTCATCACGACAACCTCGTTATCCTTTCTCGGTATCAGACTGGCGAAAACTACAGCGTTTCCGTGGTGAGCTGTGAGTCCAAGAAGTGAGTAGAAATGAACAAGATCCTGGAAGTAGTTGGTGCCAGTGTTTCGGTAGTAGCTCTCGGCCGCCGATCGCCACATCTCGATGACGCCGTGGTAGCTGGTGGGATCGAGAAAGCCGTGCATGTGTGGATGGATTTGACTGACTCCTGCTTTAGGAAACAGGTCCCACACTATTAAAGGATACTGAGATTTGTTATCAAAGACACTGGCTGCTCGAAACCACTTCACAGACAGGAGCATCATGTCCATGAACTCTTCCAGCGTCCACTTCAGTGGATGGTGCTTCTTGAGGACAAACAAAGCGTGCCAGTTGTCCATCTTGAAAGCGTTGGAAGCAGTAAATGCGTGTTTCGACTCCAGCCGATGTATTACATGCTCGGCCGTGAAATTTCGATAGCTACAAAAGTCGCACGATATTTCGCTTTCGGAAACCAACCTCTCGACGTAATCCTCCTCAGATTCCTTCGGTCGTACAACAGGTCGTTTCTCTCTTAAAGGATTGAAAATGGTTTCTTCTCTAGTGTAGTAATTGTAGATGTGTATAATTTCCTGCTGCCTGGACTGCTGAAACAAATCCTCATCGTTACCTAACCACGATCTCATTTTCATTTCGAATGGTTTTGGAAACAATATCGGAGCTCTACGCTTCTCGATACGAAAAACAGACGAAAACTTTCTGTGTAAATCTTTGCAGTGAAAATCTTCAGATTGTGACCATTGCTGGGTAATGTCTTCGAGATTAGAAACAGAAAACAGAAGAGACTTTTCTTTTAGACATCTTCTTCTGAACCAGGACTCGTCGTATGACGATTTTGTAACGAGTCTCGGCCATTGTGAATAAGAACTGTGCAGCGATGAGGTTAAATTCGGCAAGTTTTTTATGCCCACAGCAGAGAAATAGATAATTATCAACACAATCTGAATTGTTATGAATATAAATATACGTCGCAGAGAATACATTGTTTCAAATAATTTACTTACGTAAGTTTCACACGTAACTTGTAAGATATTGTGTAATTTTGAAACAATTTTCCACCGTTGTTTTAAAACTTGTAAGACGGGTGCATACGTATCTCAGATTTCTAAGCGTGGCGAGACCTAAATCTTGTTTTATCTTGCAAATGATGACAGCTTTTGTCTTGCCCGTGAAATCTGAGATTTCCTCGATGTGTAGTGATTGATCTTATGTGAGATACGTTTTATGTTTTACCAGCTAATATTATTAAGCACGATACATCTGTGCGTGTGTGTGTGTGTGTGTGTGTGTGTGAATGAAAAGTATGTTGTCTTAAATATCTTTCAGTAGATTGCACACAGACAACATTGATGAAAACATTAACACAGGAAGACGAAGTCAGTATTTAACGTTTTATAGGAGACTCGAACCTCTGGCGCCCATTTGCTCAACAAGACAACCTTATATATGTGTGTGTATATTAATGTACGCGTGTAAACATGCATGAATATATGAACATATGTTTGAAAATGTGTCATTAAATAAATAAATACTTCACACACACACACACACACACACACACTCACACACACACAGAGACACACACACAGACAAACACACACATACGTACATATTAGGGTGGCGACTAAAGCAGTAAGTTAAATGAGATATCGCGGCGATCACGTATTACTATTCATTTCAAAGCCAGCGAGTTCACTGTAAATCGAGACTCAAAGTGAAATATATGGTCCGTGCATTTCGTTTCAGCTTGTCGCTTGGCAACCGGCTATTTATAAACCCTGCTCAGGTCTATATACAAAGTCTACTCAGACGTACATAAGACAGAGAATATTCAAAATCCTAAACTACATACTTACGTACATACACACATGCTTACGCAGGCATGTATGTAAGTCGGATTTGAAAACGTCGGCATCATAAATAAAGAATAATTTTTATTTCAACTCAGAAATACACAAAATACTCTTCTATACAGATATAACCAGTGGCTACCTAACACATGGCTCGTATGGCTCGTATCCTGGTCGCCATTTGAAGAGGGCGCCACTGAGCACTTTCTGTTAAAACTGACTGCTATTTTTAGAGGAGTTTTATGGTATAAAGTAATTTGAAAGATGGTGTCAGATGTTTGGACAGGTGCACAATTTCAGTGCTTGTCATAGACGTTATTTTCCTCAGATACTAATTACTATACAAAAACAGAAATACATTTTATTACAACTCCGAAACAAACAAAAGCTCGCATATTGTAATATATAAAAATATATACACCGTCCTTTTATGACTTAGACACATGTACATATACATCCGAGACAAAACGCTAAGATCTTTTCTTTATAGAATTTCTCACATAGACAATTACTTTCCATGGATCTATATTGACGTTGGTAGCAGTAAAAAGTTCCAACGAACTGATGTCTGTGCGCATGTCTGACACTGTTCCCCGGGTAATGATCCGTGCATACGCTGGAATGCGACCTTTAGAATTCTTCAAGGCAGGCAACCCAATACCGAGACTGAAACTGAAAAGTTTCCGATCATCTACAAATGACCTGAGAACAAAGTATATCAGTTCAAAGAAATGTTCGTCTGCTTCCTGGCTAATCACGACAACTTCGTTATCCTTTCTCGGTATCAGACTGGCGAAAACTACAGCGTTTCCGTGGTGAGCTGTGAGTCCAAGAAGTGAGTAGAAATGAACAAGATCCTGGAAGTAATTGGTGCCAGTGTTTCGGTAGTACCTCTCGGCCGCCGATCTCCACATCTCGATGACGCCGTGGTAGCTGGTGGGATCGAGAAAGCCGTGCATGTGTGGATGGATTTGACTGACTCCTGCTTTAGGAAACAGGTCCCACACTATTAAAGGATACTGAGATTTGTTATCAAAGACACACGGCTGCTCGAAACCACTTCACAGACAGGAGCATCATGTCCATGAACTCTTCCAGCGTCCACTTCAGTGGATGGTGCTTCTTGAGGACAAACAAAGCGTGCCAGTTGTCCATCTTGAAAGCATTGGAAGCAGTAAATGCGTGTTTCGACTCCAGCCGATGTATTACATGCTCGGCCGTGAAATTTCGATAGCTACAAAAGTCGCACAATATTTCGCTTTCGGAAACCAACCTCTCGACGTAATCCTCCTCAGATTCCTTCGGTCGTACAACAGGTCGTTTCTCTCTTAAAGGATTGAAAATGGTTTCTTCTCTAGTGTAATAATTGTAGATGTGTATAATTTCCTGCTGCCTGGACTGCTGAAACAAATCCTCATCGTTACCTAACCACGATCTCATTTTCATTTCGAATGGTTTTGGAAACAATATCGGAGCTCTACGTTTCTCGATACGAAAAACAGACGAAAACTTTGCGTGTAAATCTTTGCAGTGAAAATCTTCAGATTGTGACCATTGCTGGGTAATGTCTTCGAGATTAGAAACAGAAAACAGAAGAGACTTTTCTTTTAGACATCTTCTTCTGAACCACGACTGGTCGTATGACGATTTTGTAACGAGTCTCGGCCATTGTGAATAAGAACTGTGCAGCGATGAGGTTAAATTCGGCAAGTTTTTTATGCCCACAGCAGAGAAATAGATAATTATCAACACAATCTGAATTGTTATGAATATAAATATACGTCGCTGAGAATACATTGTTTCAAATAATTTACTTACGTAAGTTTCACACGTAACTTGTAAGATATTGTGTAATTTTGAAACAATTTTCCACCGTTGTTTTAAAACTTGTAAGACGGGTGCAGATGTATCTCAGATTTCTAAGCGTGGCGAGACCTAAATCTTGTTTTATCTTGCAAATGATGACAGCTTTTGTCTTGCCCGTGAAATCTGAGATTTCCTCGATGTGTAGTGATTGATCTTATGTGAGATACGTTTTATGTTTTACCAGCTAATATTATTAAGCACGATACATCTGTGCGTGTGTGTGTGTGTGTGTGTGTGTGTGTGTGTGTGTGTGTGTGTGTGTGTGTGTGTGTGTGTGTGTGTGTGTGTGAATGAAAAGTATGTTGTCTTAAATATCTTTCAGTAGATTGCACACAGACAACATTGATGAAAACATTAACACAGGAAGACGAAGTCAGTATTTAACGTTTTATAGGAGACTCGAACGTATGGCGCCCATTTGCTCAACAAGACAACCTTATATATGTGTGTGTATATTAATGTACGCGTGTAAACATGCATGAATATATGAACATATGTTTGAAAATGTGTCATTAAATAAATAAATACTTCACACACACACACACACACACACACACACACAAACACACACACACACACACAGAGACACACACACAGACAAACACACACATACGTACATATTAGGGTAGCGACTAAAGCAGGAAGTTAAATGAGATATCGCGGCGATCACGTATTACTATTCATTTCAAAGCCAGCGAGTTCACTGTAAATCGAGACTCAAAGTGAAATATATGGTCCGTGCATTTCGTTTCAGCTTCGTCGCTTGGCAACCGGCTATTTATAAACCCTGCTCAGGTCTATATACAAAGTCTACTCAGACGTACATAAGACAGAGAATATTCAAAATCCTAAACTACATACTTACGTACATACACACATGCTTACGCAGGCATGTATGTAAGTCGGATTTGAAAACGTCGGCATCATAAATAAAGAATAATTTTTATTTCAACTCAGAAATACACAAAATACTCTTCTATACAGATATAACCAGTGGCTACCTAACACATGGCTCGTATGGCTCGTATCCTGGTCGCCATTTGAAGAGGGCGCCACTGAGCACTTTCTGTTAAAACTGACTGCTATTTTTAGAGGAGTTTTATGGTATAAAGTAATTTGAAAGATGGTGTCAGATGTTTGGACAGGTGCACAATTTCAGTGCTTGTCATAGACGTTATTTTCCTCAGATACTAATTACTATACAAAAACAGAAATACATTTTATTACAACTCCGAAACAAACAAAAGCTCGCATATTGTAATATATAAAAATATACACACCGTCCTTTTATGACTTAGACACATGTACATATACATCCGAGACAAAACGCTAAGATCTTTTCTTTATAGAATTTCTCACATAGACAATTACTTTCCATGGATCTATATTGACGTTGGTAGCAGTAAAAGTTCCAACGAACTGATGTCTGTGCGCATGTCTGACACTGTTCCCCGGGTAATGATCCGTGCATACGCTGGAATGCGACCTTTAGAATTCTTCAAGGCAGGCAACCCAATACCGAGACTGAAACTGAAAAGTTTCCGATCATCTACAAATGCCCTGAGAACAAAGTATATCAGTTCAAAGAAATGTTCGTCTGCTTCCTGGCTAATCACGACAACTTCGTTATCCTTTCTCGGTATCAGACTGGCGAAAACTACAGCGTTTCCGTGGTGAGCTGTGAGTCCAAGAAGTGAGTAGAAATGAACAAGATCCTGGAAGTAGTTGGTGCCAGTGTTTCGGTAGTACCTCTCGGCCGCCGATCTCCACATCTCGATGACGCCGTGGTAGCTGGTGGGATCGAGAAAGCCGTGCATGTGTGGATGGATTTGACTGACTCCTGCTTTAGGAAACAGGTCCCACACTATTAAAGGATACTGAGATTTGTTATCAAAGACATTGGCTGCTCGAAACCACTTCACAGACAGGAGCATCATGTCCATGAACTCTTCCAGCGTCCACTTCAGTGGATGGTGCTTCTTGAGGACAAACAAAGCGTGCCAGTTGTCCATCTTGAAAGCGTTGGAAGCAGTAAATGCGTGTTTCGACTCCAGCCGATGTATTACATGCTCGGCCGTGAAATTTCGATAGCTACAAAAGTCGCACGATATTTCGCTTTCGGAAACCAACCTCTCGACGTAATCCTCCTCAGATTCCTTCGGTCGTACAACAGGTCGTTTCTCTCTTAAAGGATTGAAAATGGTTTCTTCTCTAGTGTAATAATTGTAGATGTGTATAATTTCCTGCTGCCTGGACTGCTGAAACAAATCCTCATCGTTACCTAACCACGATCTCATTTTCATTTCGAATGGTTTTGGAAACAATATCGGAGCTCTACGTTTCTCGATACGAAAAACAGACGAAAACTTTGCGTGTAAATCTTTGCAGTGAAAATCTTCAGATTGTGACCATTGCTGGGTAATGTCTTCGAGATTAGAAACAGAAAACAGAAGAGACTTTTCTTTTAGACATCTTCTTCTGAACCACGACTCGTCGTATGGCGATTTTACAACGAGTCTCGGCCATTGTGAATAAGAACTGTTCAGCGATGAGGTTAAATTCGGCAAGTTTTTTATGCCCACAGCACAGAAATAGATAATTATCAACACAGTCGTAATTGTGAAGAATAGAAATATAGTTCGCTCAGTATACATTGTTTCAAATTTAGTTATGTAATTTCACACGTAACGTATAAGACACTATGTACTTTTCAAATAATTTTCCACCGTTCTTTTAAAACTTGTAATATGTGTACATACGTATCTCAGATTTCTAAGCATGGCGATGACCTAAATCTTGTTTTATCTTGCAACTGATGACAGCTTTTGTGTTGTTAGTGAAATTTTAGATTTTCTCGACGTGTAGTGATTGATCTTATGTGAGATACGTTTTATGTTTTACCAGCTAATATTATTAAGCACGATGCATCTCTGTGTGTGTGTGTGTGTGTGTGTGTGTGTGTGTGTGTGTGTGTGTGTGTGTGTGTGTGTGTGTGAATGAAAAGTATGTTGTCTTAAATAGCTTTCAGTAGACTGGACAGAGATAACATTGATGAAAACTTTGGCACATGATGACGAAGTCAATATTTAACAAACGTTTTATGGGAGACTCGAACGGATGGCGCCCGTTCGCTCAACAAGACAACCTTTTATATGTGTGTATATATTAATGTACGCTTGTACGTATGCATGAATATGTGAACATAGTTTGAAAATGTCATTAAATAAATAAATAGTTTACACACACACACAGAGACACACACACACACACACAGATTATGGTGGCGACTAAAGCAGGTAGCTAAATGAGATAACGCAGCAATCTCGTGTTACTATTCATTTCACAGGGCACTTGGTAAAAGGTCCGTCGCTTGGGAACCGGCTATTTATTAAAAACCCTTCTCGGGTAGGCTTACTTTTTAAGGTCACGCATTGGCGAGTTTTAAAAGGTTCTATGTAGTCACCATTGTCACTGAAGCAGTCAGAGGTTTTCATCAGTTCGCCCAGAACAATCTGACATCCGGTAACACTGAACCCTGTTACATAAACTAAATATAAATAATGGCCAAAGGTTACGGAAGAGCATAGAGCTGATTAGATGAACATATTTATAAATTCTGCCTTGTTAATTTGTCACGTGTAATTACATCAGTATTTTCTATCTCCAAGCAGATACAAAAAAAAAAAAAAAAAGAAACGAAATATATATATCGTTATCGTTTGAATATATCTTCAGTGTGCACACTCACTTACTTCCCATTCTATCTGCACGTTTTATCAAAGCCTGTTCTTTCTGTGAGAAGGTTTATGAAAAACATCACTTTCTTCTAAATAATCTTTTTTATTAGTAGTATTAATTTTTTAAAGTTGTCCAAATTACTGAAGGCGGGTTTCCTTTTTCGTTATTTCTGTGGTGCTCACTGATATCTGTACTGTGATAAATAATTGACTATGATTAAAACAAATTCAGTGTAGCTTTAAATATCATGGAGGTTTGAGAGAGGGTGAAACGATGACATGTTGACAACGACAAATTAACAAACGAGTCCAAATGGTAAACCAAAACGTCATCTGTGCACATAACACGTAGCAGAGGTGTTTCAACAACTGCCACAACAAAAGCCATTTGGTGTAAAACTAATTAAGGCGATAATAAAAATAATATCGAGACACGTAGAAACCGGTTATTACAGCTAACTCAGCTCTAGAACTGCAAGTCTCTGCGTCCAATCCAAGTAATGATTTCAGCACAGATTTATCTGTTCACGTTAGTTACTTCTAATTTATAACACCCGAATATCAGTCTCACTATCCATAACTCCATCCATCCATCCATCCATCCATCCATCCATCTCTCTCTCTCTCTCTCTCTCTCTCTCTCTCTCTCTCTCTCTCTCTCTCTCTCTCTCTCTCTCTCTCTCTCTCTCTCTCACAAACACACTGACTCTATTTCTGTCTCACACTTGCTCACTCTCTCATACTATCTCTCTATCTCTCCCATCCTTCTCTCTCTCTCTCAGACACACACACGTACACTCACTCAGTCACACTCTCTCTCACTAATCCCCAAACCCTCTCTCTTACATTCTCTCTCTCTGTCTATTTATCTCTTTATCTTTCCCCTCCTTCTTCCCTCTCTCTATCTCTGTCACACATACATACTCACTCTATTCTTCTCTCTTACTCACTCGCCCAGCATATATCATACATTCTTTCTTTCTATTTATCTCTCTGTCTTCCCCGCCCTCCCCCTCTCTCAATGCTGATGCTGAACAACGGCAACAGTTAGCAACCTTCCTATTTATTTATTATTTATTACTATACTGCATACTAGCATACTAGTCTAAAAAGCCGAAAATAGAAAATATAATTAAATAAATAACGTTAAAACCAGTTATTAATTTACGAATATCACAGAATCTAAATGCGCAGACTTCCTCTTGGAAATATAAATAATAATCACAGCCTGCACACCTGTATATTATTACTTATCTCATTTACAATCAAGCAACGTGACATTTTGATTGGTATTATTTTTAATTATCGGAAAACAGCGGCAAAAATCATGCCATAAATCCGCTGAAAATATCCATTCTTTATTATTTATTTATTTATTTATTTATTTATTTCTGGCGGGTCATTGGCTGACAGTACATTTACACGCGTCATCAGCACGTGACTGTCGTGACCCTTTTATTATTTTATCAACAATGGGTAAAAATATATTCGATTAAACGAATTTGTTTCATCTTCATTTTAATACGACGAAATGGGTTAAAGACGTTATGCATTTTTGAACAGTAATAATAATAATAATAATAATAATAATAATAATAATAATAATTATTATTATTATTATTATTATTATTATTATTATTATTATTATTCATAAACTGCAAAAGATATTGATAATTTATTCCAAAGCTTAATTTAATTTCTCATGAGATTTCATTCGTTTATTCATTCATTCATTCATTTATTCATTTATGCACCTTTCTGTTGATAAACCAGATGACGAAAAAAAAAAAAAAAAAAAAACTTGCTAGCTGGCATCACTTCTAAATTAATGTATCAAAGTACATTATTTATTTATTTATAAACTTTGATTCTATTCGTAAACAACAAAAAAAAAAAAATAATAAAAATGTTGTGACATAAGGTTTACTAGATCACCAATAAATATTTTTAAAACAATGTACATTGTTTATTTTTTAGTGTCTATTTTTTAAATATGTGTGTGTGTGTGTGTGTGTGCGCGCACAAAGAGAGAGAGAGAGAGAGAGAGAGAGAGAGAGAGAGAGAGAGAGAGAGAGAGAGAGAGAGAGAGAGAGAGAGTATTAATACATTTTGGACAATTAAAAAATTATCAAAATATTATCAACGACCGCAGAACTGCAGTTATCATTATTCTTATTTTAAGTGTCACGTGATTTTAATGTAAATGATAAACCATAAGGGTTAACAACACTCGATTAGATATGTCGCTATTTAGTCGTGACGTCATTAAACAAATAACCAATGAATTCTCGGGAAAACTAATTCCAACCAGTTAATATACACAAACGAACTGGATTATGTTTTATGTGCAAAAACCAGTGTACTTTGTGACACGTGTCACTAACCCATTTTAATTTTTAAGTGGCCTGAAACAGACGATCTGTCATCTACTACATTTATTGTTGATAAGAATTAGTGGAAATAACAGCTGCAGAATTAATTTTCATATATAAGTGAGTCTAAATCAATAATAAAGCTGTATTTATTTCCAGCATTTTGTTTTGTTTTATTTTGTTTTTGACCTGTATTCAAGACATTTTAAGTTTTGTGGTTGTTTGGTGACGTACAAAAGTGTCAAAAAATAACAAAGATGATGGCAATTTTCTTCTTCTTCTTCTATTACCAAAAGATAATTTATTTGCATCTTCTAATTAACATGAAAACACAAGTCTCGATCTCAGAAAACCCACCTATGGAGCACTGTCATTGACATACATCATACTACCTATAAACAGATAAAAATAAAAATAAACTGTAAAATCTAGAAATCACTTTTTTGAGTATAAATATACAAAATAGGCCGGTGTTTTATAATAAAAGTGTCCATAAACTTTGATTGATAGTGGTAGAAGGATAAAGCAGACGATAAGCAAAGATTTTTTTTCTCATCGGGTTCAGTGAAGTCGTGAATATTCGTCAGGGATCGTGAACTTTCGACAAAGATCACGGACACTGGTCGGGAAGCTACTGAATATAATAAATCAAATATTTTAAAAACACTAAAAAGAAGTTTTCGCTTTTGTTTAAGCCTCTTTGTTAAACTTACTCGTTTATTCTAGAATATGTTTTACCGTCAAAGATCATTTTTATGCACGTTAGCTTGATAACTGAAATGGCAAAGTCAGTGACCAAATAAATAATAAACGCTGTGATGAATGTAATTAGGGCCGATACCAGACTGTTATTTACGCTAGAAACAGGCCAGCTACTTGCATTCCTCTGACTACCATTAAAAAAATAAAATAATAAAAAAATAAATATTGCCAACTGGGATTATAATACGAGATCATTTTGATCCAAATATATTTAAGTTTAACGGGACTGTTAGTGGTGAACACAATAACGTGGTTAAGAACTTACAATGAACTGTCTATAAACTCTTATGAACTTACAATGAACTGTCCATAGACTGTTATGAACAATGAACTACATTTTCCTGCAATTATCTGTTGTCTTCTTCAAACAATAATTTGTATTAAGCTGTGACCCTTAAAGGTCAGCAATACAGCTCTGTCCGAGGTCTGACCCCAAAGCTGTGATGGCGTCGGTCATCAGTTTGGTTTAGTTGTTCATGCAAGCAAATGGACAGTTTGAGAATAAAAATAAACGAAACTCGTTTCTTGGAAGTTAATAGCTAAACAGCGTATTTTGTACCATCACAAATAAACTTTAATAAGAAAATTTTAAAAAATCGTCTTTTGGAAATATATTAAAATGTATCTGTATTAGTAAAGCAAATGTTCACAGTTGAGAAAATATCGGGTCTCACTGGCTTTGATGCGTGATGTATTAAATATTTCTATCTCTGTTGATGATAAACTGTTTACAACGCACTGCAGACATGTCTGAGGTCAAAATAACAGCTGGACAGACGAGGACAAAGGTAAACTGATAAAGTTGTTGATGTGGTCAGCTTGCTCCTCATATCATTCACTTGAATGCCAGGTGAGGTTTAAAGTGTGTGTGTGTCTATATATATATTAAAATAGTTTGTTTGGTAATCATTAAAGTGTATGTCTTTTCTTTCTTTTTTTTTAAATGTAAAAAAAAAATTAATAATAATTAAAAAAATAATAATAAAACTTTATATTTAGTAACTTATTATTTTGTTTGGTAATCATTAAGGTGTATCTGACTAAAAAATAAACCAGTAACTAAATAAATAAAAAGTAAAAGATTTTTATTTTTATTTACACGTCAATAATGATAAATTATGACAATAGAATATAATATTGTTACAAAACATTTGAATGCCGCCATTTTACACATTTACAAGAGGATACGTTACTCATGGCGAATAGGCCGGACTAATAGGTTTATTTTGTCCATCAACGCTTTAAGAAAACCAAAACAAACTGGTTCACCCTGTACGCAGTGACGTCACGGCGAAAGAAATAGGGCGCACAGTTATTTTACGCCGTACTCTTTCGTTAGTGTACGTCGTAATTAAATCAAAATTGGATGGCAAAATCCGAAATAAAATATAATTAGGAAGTACGCAAAATATATTTACACTATTTATTTGTGTCTCTAAAGGTGAATTTTAAATGGTTATATATTTTTGAGTTCATTTACGTGTGTGGTTAATACCCTATGAGATTGGCTTTTATTTCTTAAATGAATTTCTTAGGATCAAGATGAAAGGTGGTTCAAGAATTATGACAAAAGTGACGGTGATGTTCTTTAATGCGGATAGAACCATTTTCCCAAAGATGTCGGTCGTTGGATCATAACGAAGTCGTAAGTTCTGAGTACAGGACTCTTAGTCGAAAGTGTCGTTTACTTACTGTTACGATGTCGTCTGGTATCTGTCGTAATAAAGAGAATCACGGTGTCGTTATTTTGTTTAGTACCCATGAGATGTTCGTTTCGTGCTGCGTCTGCGCACGTACGTAATTTTGACCCCTAAATTTGGACTCTGAATACCAAATTGGTGGACAGATGTATTTATGTATATTTACTTTGTTGATTACATTGAACTTTATTAGAGAAAATTGTATTCATTAAGTACATCAATTATATGTTAAAACTTATAAAATAACAACAAATTCTAATTAACATTTTCTAAATACTGGTACTAAAACGGTGAAAGCTTTGTATTCTCTGTTATTTGTTTTCTAATTTTGCCTTTGAGCCAATTCTGGGGAATGTAGCTTGACAGCAAAGTGCTGGCTGACGTAGAGAACAGCAGATTTAAATTATTTAAATTATGTATCGGTTACGTAATCACCTCAGTGGATATTTCTTTGTTATGTGTTTAATTTATATATTTCTTTGTACCGTAATAATTTATGAAACTTCTGTCGTGTGTTTTACATTTTAAATTGTTCACTGTGTTGGTAGATCGGATTATAGACTGTCTGTTTCTGTTAACTGTGACGTTTGCAGTTTTAACCAGTGTTTACTTGTCCACTTGTTGTTTAAAGTGCAGTGGGTGTTTTATTCTGTTTATTGTTTATACTCAGTTTTTCCCTATGAAAGTGTTGTAATATCAACCACATGCTGATTACACTAACTCCATCTGATAAATCTGAAAAGCTTTTCTGACACAGACAAAAGATAAATATTTATGTATGCTGTGAAACAGCTCACTTGTCGAATATAAAATATAAAATAACAAAGTTAAGATTACAGTAAAAATACTGTAATTTATATTACATCTTACCCTATCGTGCATATAATTAAAGTTTATTTTCTTTGAAAGCTATTACTGTCATTCAGGGGTAAATTTGCAATCTTCGGATTTTCATGCGTAATGTCCTGAAAACCAACTCAGACATGAAATTTTCTAAATGGTTGCATAATAATAACAGATACTGAATCATAGTATTATTCTGAATACACAGAGGCCACTTGCAAAACTGTAAACTCTTTATATTGTGTCCGCAGAACATGTCAAAATGTTTCAATGATAAATTATTATAGTAAAAACAATCTATGCAGATTTTCTAAAATGTCTAGAGAACTTGATTTAACCACTTGATTTCCTCTCATTCAGAAAGAAATTTGGCCTGAAGATGTTTTAATTTAAAACTTCTTGAGTTATATCTTTTTCAGCCAGATTTACTGATTTTAGTAAATGCATTATAAATAACTATAAATCTGCATATGCAGAATTTTACACAGAAAATATAATCAAAACTCCAGGCTCCTAGGTAAATTTGATCGAAACTTAAAGCAGTTTTACCCATATCCAAACTGGATCTGTTCATCAGTTTGGTACCAAAACTCGACCTGTTTCAAGGACTAATAGAGTTTTACCAAGTAAGCATGGCTGACAAACCCAAAATCGACGACCAAAATACTGTAAGCAGATAATGTGAGGGATTATCAGCATTTGTTTTTCATATAGTAATCAGAATGCACAGCGCAGATTACGCTTGGTTATCTTTAATAAACGACACTGTTTACAACAGCGTTGGACACGTTGTTACTATAGCGACATCGTTCATAACGACAATTTCGAGATCATCAACATTTTGTCAACGACATGCTAACGATACTATTACACGTGACCTCAGCTTCGGGAACATGGCCCCGTGTTGTTATAAATCTGGAGAGCATGTCAGACGGCTGATTGCATCGAGTGACCTCTTTACCTCCCGCAACAAAACAAATGTTTTCAGAACCTGTTTCTAATATTTTAGCAGAATAATAGGGTTGCATCTATTTTTAAAAAAGGGCCTTCATTACGCCATTTATATGAACTTGCAGACCTCAAGGATCATGTGATCAGTTATTCTTAATAAGGTTTTGAAAAAAACGAAGAAAAAAAGCAAGAGACAGCTAGTGAGAGTTCTAATTTTTAGAAATTTGGTTCTACATCATCAGCATGGGTTTGAAAACAGTATATGATTAACAGACTAAGGAGCAGTTCTGGTGTTAAAAATTAAAAGAAAAAAGTAATAAATAAATAAATTATAATAAATAAATAAAGGTGTTATGAGTATTATTTAAAGGACACTTTGTTGATGCTAGTGGACATAGACATTTTATTATAGGCTACTTGCTGGTCAAGCACGATTTAAACCCTCTAGTTTGTCTTGGGTTCTCCAGTTTCATCAGGTGTCTGATGATACATTGAAAAGAAATAACCTTGGCCACACTCCAGTTGTCACACACAAGAGATGAAATTCTATTTTTTGGATCTGGTATTCTAAGATGACAAAGAAATTCTAGTGTTTATGTTGGTATCATTGTTCCATTGTGCATTTATGTATAAATGTGTGTCAGAGAGAGAGAGAGAGAGAGAGAGAGAGAGAGAATTAAATGTATTAACAGACATAGAAGCTGAGATTCCTTTGCTCAAATTAATATCCACTTTAGAAATGTTGTAAATATGGTGAATTAACCGTATTTGGCTGAAAAATTATTATTAACACATATATGTTGGCATGGATACTAGTGATGATTTCAACACATTTTAATATTAACTGTTAACGGACTATCAGTTATCCTGTTTGAGAATGATGAGAAAAAAATGTGTGGAATGTTTTATATCTTCTTTTTATTATTCACAGCTTCGGAATATTTACTGAATAAAAAACAAATTAAAACAATGAGCCCAGTTGAAGCACTGGGACTGACCCACTGACCATTGATGCCTCAGACTAAACTAAAAAAAAGAAAGAACTTTTAGTTTACATTTGCATGGCCCCGGGTTGTTATAATTTGGATAGCATGTCAAAGGGCAGATTGTACCGAGTGGCTTCTTTACCTCCCGCACCAAAACCAATGTTTTTAGAAATATTTAGGAGCAGAATAATTCGCATGAATCTGTATTTTAAAAAATGGCTTACTTTACACCGTTTATATGAACTTGCAGACCTCAAGGACCATGTGATCAGTTATTCTTAATAAGGTTTTGAAAAAAAGAAAGAAAAAAGCAAGAGACAGCTAGTGAGAGTTCTAGGATTTAGAAATTTGTTTCTGCAGCATCAGCATGGGTTTGAAAACAGTATATGATTAACAGACTAAGGAGGAGTTCTGGTGTTAAAATTAAAAGAAAAAAAAAGAAAAAGAAAAAAGTAATATATAAATAATATGTGAAATGAGTATTGTTTAGAGGACACTTTGTTGATTCTAGTGGACATAGACATTGTATTATAGGCTACTTGCTGGTCAAACTCGATTTAAACCCTCTAATTTGTCTTGGGTTCTCCAATTTCTCCAATTTCATCAGATGTCTGATGATACAGTGAAAAGAAATAAGAAATGTAATTTTATTTTTTGGATCTGGTATTCTAAGATGACAAAGAAATTCTAGTGTTTATGTTGGTATCATTGTTCCATTGTGCATTTATGTATAAATGTGTGTCAGAGAGAGAGAGAGAGAGAGAGAGAGAGAGAGAGAATTAAATGTATTAACAGACATAGAAGCTGAGATTCCTTTGCTCAAATTAATATCCACTTTAGAAATGTTGTAAATATGGTGAATTAACCGTATTTGGCTGAAAAATTATTATTAACACATATATGTTGGCATGGATACTAGCGATGATTTCAACACATTTTAATATTAACTGTTAACGGACTATCAGTTATCCTGTTTGAGAATGATGAGAAAAAAATGTGTGGAATGTTTTATATCTTCTTTTTATTCTTCACAGCTTTGGAATATTTACTGAATAAAAAACAAATTAAAACAAAGAGCCCAGTTGAAGCACTGGGGACTGACCCACTGACCACTGATGCCTCAGACTAAACTAAAAAAAAGAAAGAACTTTTAGTTTACATTTGCATGGCCCCGGGTTGTTATAAATTTGGATAGCATGTCAAAGGGCAGATTGTATTGAGTGACTTCTTTACCTCCCGCACCAAAACCAATGTTTTTAGAAATATTTAGGAGCAGAATAATTCGCATGAATCTGTATTTTAAAAAATGGCTTACTTTACACCGTTTATATGAACCTGCAGACCTCAAGGACCATGTGATCAGTTATTCTTAATAAGGTTTTGTAAAAAAAACGAAGCAAAAAGAGCAAGAGACAACTAATGACAGTTCTAGGATTATGAAATTTGTTTCTACAGCATCAGCATGGGTTTGACAACAGTATATGATTAACAGACTAAGGAGGAGTTCTGGTGTTAAAATTAAAAGAAAAAAAGAAGAAGAAAAATGTAATAAATAGATAAATAAATCATAATAAATAAATAAATAATATGTGAAATGATTATTGTTTAGAGGACACTTTGTTGATGCCAGTGGACATAGACATTGTATTATAGGCTACTTGCTGGTCAAGCACGATTTAAACCCTCTAGTTTGTCTTGGGTTCTCCAGTTTCATCAGGTGTCTGATGATACAATGAAAAGAAAGAACCTTGGCCACACTCCAGCTGTCACACACAAGAGATGTAATTTTATTTTTCTCTGGAATTCTAAGCCGACAAGGAAATTCTAGTGTTCATGTTGGTATCAGTGTTCCATTGTGCATTTATGTATAAATGTGTGTCACAGAGAGAGAGAGAGAGAGAGAGAGAGAGAGAGAGAGAGAGAGAGAGAGAGAGAGAGAGAGAGAGAGAGAGAGAGAGAGAGAGAATTATATGTATGTATTAACAGACACAGAAGCTGAGATTCCTTTGCTCAAATTAATATCCACTTTAGAAATGTTGTAAATATGGTGAATTAACCTAATTTGGCTGAAAAATTATATTAAACATATATATGTTGGCATGGATACTTGTTAAACGATTTCAACACATTTCAATATTAACCGTTAACAGTCCACCTGTTATCCTGTTTGATAGTAATCAGAAAAAATGCATGGAATGTTTTATATGTTCTTTTCATTCTTCACAGCTTTGGAAGTGTCCAGTTGAAGCACTGGGGACTGACCCACTGACCACTGATGCCTCAGACTAAACTAAAACAAGAAATAACTTTTAGTTTACATTTGCATGGCCCCGGGTTGTTATAAATTTGGAAAGCATGTCAAAGGGCAGATTGTATTGAGTGACTTCTTTACCTCCCGCACCAAAACCAATGTTTTTAGAAATATTTAGGAGCAGAATAATTTGCATGAATATATTTTTAAAAAATGGCTTACCTTAGAGTTCTAGGATTTAGAAATTTGGTTCTTTACACCGTTTATATGAACCTGCAGACCTCAAAAAAAAAAATTAGAACAAAGAGCCCAGTTGAAGCACTGGGGACTGATCCACTGACCACCGATTCCTCAAACTAAACTAAAATGTGTGTATAAATGTGTGGTCAGAGAGAGAGAGAGAGAATTATATGTATTAACAGACATAGAAGCTGAGATTCCTTTGCTCAAATTAATATACACTTTAGAAATGTTGTAAATATGGTGAATTAACCGTATTTGGCTGAAAAACTATTATTAACACCTGTATGTTGGCATGGATACTAGCGATGATTTCAACACATTTTAATATTAACTGTTAACGGACTATCAGTTATCCTGTTTGAGAATGATGAGAAAAAAAATGTGTGGAATGTTTTATATCTTCTTTTTATTCTTCACATCCTTGGAATACTTACTGAATAAAAAAGAGAAGAGACCATTGGAATTGCTGTGATCTGATCCACTGACCAGTGATGCCTCAAACCCACAAGTCCCTGCCATTATTTAAAAAAAAAGCATTTAGCAAAATTTAGTAAAATAAAATAAATGACAAAAACAAGTAAATAACAGCCCAGTTTATTCAAGCCATGCATAGTTTTGGATGGAGCAGTGTTATTTTGTTTATTTGTAATGAATAACGAGTACACATCTGTAAATGAACAATATTACAGTTAATATAATGAAGGCAAACACAAATGAAAATGTTTTAGTAAGTAACTGATACAATTAGCTACACTTTGCTGATGAGGCTGGTTCTCTGCAGATTTCATGGAAGCCATGATCGTGGCTCTCAGCAAAAGAATAGTTTTATGAATTTACTGTTATTTTGTTTTCTCAACTGAATTTAGAATTTCAGATCTTATAACTATTATTATTATTACTATTATCTTAAAAGGAAAACAAAAACAAAACAAAAACAAACAAAAAAAAACAGGAAAAAAACCCCCAACAAAACTTTAAAAAAAAGTACTAATAATTTGGTTTTATCCATGATTTTCTCAAATTTACTTTTTCAAAAATCCATTATTTTTCATTATTCCAAATATAATTACAATATTTATCAAACTACATATATATATATATATATATATAATTACTGGTCAATTAGAAGTTTTACACATATATAATTAAAATAAAATAAAATAATATGTATAAACTACGCACATACGTAAAAAGACACAAGGCGGAAACTAAGGCACCTGAGGAAATACAATACTGGGTATTATAAAATTTTAAAAAAACCTTTGTTTTATATCTTAAGTTTTTAATATATAAGATAATGGAGAGAGAGAGAGAGAGAGAGAGAGAGAGAGAGAGAGAGAGAGAGAGAGAGAGAGAGAGAGAGAGAGAGAGAGAGAGAGAGAGAGAGAGAGAGAGAGAGAGAGAGAGAGAGAGAATTAAACTGAAATTGAAATTTTAAGCATGAATAAAAATGAATTATAAACATTTTATGAAATCATTAATTAAAAAAAAAAAAGTTGCAAAAACTGGAGACAAGCATTATGAGGTAGGAAGCTAATAACAAAAAAATAAATAAATTTAAAAAAAATACATTTAAAAAAAGGAACAAATAAGAATTATTTTTTCAAATCTTTAAATCATTTCTGACTATTAGCACTGGCCATTATAGCAATGTCTGAAAACAAAAACAAAATTTAAGCATAATATATATATATATTTATTTTTTTTATTGTTGAGAATGTATTCTATTTATTGCTATATTTTAATAACTTATTAAAAACACTTTAATGAATATTTTGGAATTCATTATTTTAAGCTGCCAAGCTTGTTCTCTTTAACAGTCAAATTTAACTCTGATTTAGCAAGTAAATCTTAACGTACATGTGAGTATGAGTATATATATATATATATATATATATTTCAAACTAATTATTATTATTATTTTTTTATATTTGTAAAAATTATTATTGTTGTAAATAACACAGATTATATGTATATATATATATATATTATATAAATATACAGATACCTACATACATAAAGGCATGTACAGATGTTCATGACTGACAGCACAAAGTAATCTGGTAGTTTTCCTCTGATTTCTCACTGTTGATGAACCAAATGATAAAGAAATGATAAAATCATTAATTCTTTTATTAGACAGTGTTTCTCTGAGCTTGGAGACATTTACGGCAAAATTTTGGCAGAAGTTTATTTTTGCCTGTTCAGTGCAAGCATATTCTTGTTTAAGTCTGAGCACATTTGTTTTGATATATTATATGTCTTATTTGTGTTTTCACTCAGTTTGCAGGCTGAACAGTTGAGAGTCTGACAGTCTTTTACAAGTAAAACAGAACTTTCCATAGATGTCAGCTCTGATTTCTCATCTCTTTTTGAACAAATTTCCAAACACTGGTTTAAGCAAGTCAGAAAACAATAAAAGACTAATAAAATGACAGCTAAAGGAAGTAGTAAAATTTTTGTATGCTAATATTTTTTATTTTCCTCTTTCATCATACCTGATTTTACTGCTTGACTGGTTCTTATGTTTTAATTTATATACGCACGCACACATATATAAATAAAACAAAGTTTGTATTTTTATTTTTTTTATTATTATTATTTTTATTATAATAATGACTTAAAGCCTTTTGCTTTTGTTTTAAAGTAAAACATTTTTTTCCCCTGTCATCAAAAGCTTATTCTTGTTAACAGCTGTGTAGTCAATTCTCAACATTGCTTTTTTAAGTTCTTTTTTCAGAAAAAACTAAGACAATAGTAACTGTTCTCTTTTGCACACATTTTCTCAAATTATCTTTAATTTCTTAAAATCATTTTAAAAATTTTTACTTCTGAAAAAAATTTCATTTTTGGAAAATAATAATTTAATTTAATATTAATAATGATAATAAATAAATAAATAAATAAATAAATAAAAATAAATTAAAAATGAAAAAAAAAAAAAAAAAAAAAAATTACAACCAAGAAAAGAAAGAGAGAATACACAAATATTATATTTTACCATCTCTCTAGTACATCAATAAATAACTACAAATTCTATTATGAGAAATAATACACACTTAAAAACCTATTCTACCTTTGTAAATAACCATGTCAATACAAGATACAAATTTCTACAGTAACAACTAGAAAGCAGTATAATCATGCAGTTACATATGTCATCAACTTCCATGACTGTCTCATCATCTAAAATCTGTCGACTTCTACAGCAAACCTGACTATGGATCACTATCATAATATCCAAACCGCGGCAATAAAATAAGCTAAGTATCATAATCCATAAATCTTCTTTTCATCAGTTTTGTACATTGTTTGTACAACAACTGAACTCCATTATTTTCTTTTCAACTCCCAAATGAACAGGATCATTTTCTTTTTTTGACTAATATTCTTCAATACCTTTTGACTTTTTCAAAAACTGTTGACTATCTTGGTTTGAAGTTTTCTTCTTCTTCTTCTTCTTTTTGACTAAATGTTAGTTTATTTCTTGGCAGCTTCATCGTAAGCCTTCTTCAGTCGTTTTTTCAGCTCCCCAGGAAAGTGATCATAGCAAAATTTGCAAACTGGCTTCAAGTCAAATTCAAAAAACTTAGTCCTGTAAAGTAAAAGAGAACAACGTTACAACCACATGTATTATTATTATTATCAACAACCACAAGAGTTTTAATAAATGCAGAAATGATAGTAATAACAATACTACTACTGCTGTTACTCCTAACAACAACAATAATCATTATAATGTCAGTAACAACTACAATATTTCTTAACTAAATTAAAGTATAGTGTTAATAATAAATTAACAACATTAATAATAGAAATGTTCATGGATTATACATATTGTCTGTAATACTGCCCACCACAACCCCCCATATTCACTTTTACACAAACATTTACATAAAATAAAACAAAATTTAGATTTTGTTTTTTTAGATTTCAGATAATGCAATTTCAAATAATTCACTGCTGACATTTTTTGCCAGCAATCAGTCATTTAACAAAGGTCTCCAGCTAGGAACATTTATTTTCACATCCTTACAAAGGGAAGTCACTTGTACTGCCCATTATAAGACTGGTTACAGGTAAGGATTAAATGTTAAACTTTGACAACTGCTCTCTACCTAAAATACTCTAACAAAGTCAAATAGAATAAAATCATTTAAAATAAAATAAAATAAAATAAAATAAAATAAAATAAAATAAAATGAAATAAAATGAAACAAACAAAATTAAATAAATTAAAAAAAATATTTTTACTTAATTGAACTAAGTAAATAGTACATATATACATATATATATATAAATGAACTATGTTAATTAATTAATTAAGTTTAGAAATCACTTACTTTTGACTCATCTTGCGGTCACAGATGGAGCAGGCAAAATGGTTTACACACCAAGACTTGTTAAAGGCACTGAACACTGGAATAACAATAACAATAATAATAATAACAGTAATAGCAATAATAATAATAATAATAACAATAATATTAATAATAACAGTAATAATAGTAATAATAACAATAATAATAGTAATAGTAATAATAACAATAATAACATTAATAGTAAATAGAATAATAATAATATTAATAACAGAATTCAACTGTAACTGATAAATTACTTAAACAATTATTTTAGAAAATGGAAAAAAAAAAAAAAAAAATTGGAAATTCTTTCCAAAAAAATAAAAAGAGAAAGAAACAGAATTTACACACACACACACACACACACACAGGCAGACACAAACACACACTCACACCAGTATACTTACCATCTCCTGCAATGATGTTATTGCACACAAAACATATATTGCCAAACAGCTGAAAATCCAAAAGACAAAGATTAAATAATAATAATAATAAATTAATAATAATAATAATAATAATAATAATAATAATAATAATAATCATCATCATCATCTTTGCAATCTCCCAGTCATCAATAACGTCATAGAACTTTGAATGAACGTACATGGTGAACAACATCATGCAACTTCAAATGATCATCAACGGCAATCAGCAACGTCAGACAGTTTCTAACAATTATTGTTATGTACATTTTGCTGAATACATTAGATTTTATTACAATAAAAATACACCAAATCTTACTCACATTACAACTAAGTGCATCATTTACATGCTAAACTTTCTCATATGAAATTTACCCCTGTATGTTGCACTTGAGCAAGACAAACTCAGATTTGAATAAACATTTTCTAAATGTGGGGACTTCTGCCCAAATCTGAAGTTTTTCTGACACAGATGAAGATAAGTATCTGTGATATTTCTATGTACTGCATTTAGTAGGTTCACTTGCAATGTGCATTACACAGTAATATAATAAAATTAAAACAATAAATTAACTTTTATTACAATAAAAAGCACACTGATTTTTAGTTCTATTACAACCAGCTTGTATCATGCATAAAATTAAAGTTTATTTTACTTTGAAAATTGTTATTATTCTTGTCTTTTCCGATATAATGTCCATAAAACCAAATCCGTCATGAAATAAATGACATGAATACAAAATGATTAAGCTATAATTAAGGAAGGCCAACAGAAAGTCAGAAGCTGCAGGAACTCTGCACATCCGAGCCTGGAACTGACCTATTAAGTTGATAATCAAATTTTATGTTGCTCATTCCACACCCTCTTACTAATTGTCATGGACGACGGAAACTGATTACAAACACATTTCTAACTGATTAAGGATAAGTTTTGGCCGCCTAGGTTTCTACTGTCATAGCAACATTTCAGGATAACTGTCCTGGTAACAGTACTCTTAAATCGTCGTTTATCGTCAAGGCAAATACTGTAACCATTACCACTCGTTTATTATTGAAATGCTTCAGGCTAGCTGTTCACGCCAGTTTTCATTGGTGACGTCACAACAAAAAAGTAATGATGCACACATTATGAAATAATAATAATAATAATAATAAAAATAACTGTATCTCCTAACAGTTGATTTGAGAACCACAAAAGAAAGAAACCACCCTCTATACTTTGTTGTATTTGCTGGTCAAACCAAACTCCACCCAGTTCCCAACAACAAATCCCAATAACAACAGATTCTTCAAGTAGCTTTTGTTAAGTCAGATTTCACAAGTTTCAATTTTTACAGTAGATGTTGTCAGCATTTTATGAATAATTTTTAACAGAAGAAAGTAAAAATGAACTAACTAACTAAATAAATAATAAGAATGAAAAATACGTAGAGGTTTATATTAATTCACTAACAGATAACTCCCAGTACTTCAGATCTGTTTCAAACGCATTACAAAATCATTATGAAGTAGTTTTAAAATACCACATTTATTTATTTATTTATTTTATAAGGAGTAGTAGTATTTTTAATTAATTGATGATGGCAATCAGTTTATTTCTAATTAATGAATTAATTGGTTATAGTGGTAGAACAATTTTTAATTTAACTTATTTAAATATTTATTTAATTTCTTTTTGAAGGGAAAGGAATGTGACCTACCTGGTGGTAATGCAGTTCACAGTAGGCCAAACCCTTCTTCTCATAATGACGAGTCCCAAGAAAAGGTTTTTCACATTTGGCACATACAAAATGCTGAAAAAAAAAAAAAGAATTATAATAAATTTAACAAAATAAATTAAATATAAAAAATTAGGTAAGAAAAATAAAACCTACTTCTCAAACTCTTAGCATGTGCATTATGCTGAAGCAAAAAAACACACCAACAAATCAACATCTGAGTAAAAAAAAAAAAAAAAAATCTACTTTTTGATAAACATTATATCCCTTTGATCCAGAAATTAAATCATTAAATTACCAATATTGATAATAATAGAAAGAACAACAGTAATAGCAGAATCAGCAGTAAAAGTAAATTTGTTTTAAAATAAGAATTTTTTTTTTAAATGATAATTTTGATGTTTTTGGTTTTAAAAAAAATGAAACGAAATGAATAAATGAATAAATAAATAAATAAATAAATAAATAAATAATGAAAACAAAAACAAACAGCAATGATTACCTCAACATGCCAAGATTTACCAAGTGCATGGACTACCCTCTCCTCAATTGGTCTCCTGCAAAAAAAATAAAATAATAATAATAATAATAACACACACACATATACACACAAAATAAAATAATTTTTAAAATGTGGTTTACTATTATAGGAGAAAGAAATTAACAGTAATAATTCTACAGAAAACAGATCATTATTTTAACGATATACAAAATATGTGATTATTTTATTAGATAAATGAGAAAGAATAACAGAAAGTTAAAACAAAATAAAATAAAGTAATAATAAAAATAATAATAATGAATTAACACGAACTAAATAAATATTTCAGAAAATCTTAAGACTGATCTTCTATATATAAAAAAAAAAAAAAAAAAAAAAAAAGGCAATAAAAAAACAACTAAAAAACAATGAATATGGCAGACAGTTTTATGAATTTCATAATTTTATCAGTTAATTCTAGATTAAATTCAACACAAAATGATTTGATTACTTAATTATGCGTTGCCATATCTTTTAGATACATATTCACAGTAAACATATGAACAAAAAATATTGCTCGATGTCCTTCTGAACACTCTTTTATTTCTATTTTCATGCAGCAATCACCTGCAGGCACCACAAATTGGAATGCCCATTTTGTCATGGCAACGCAAGCAGTAGAGTTCTCCATTTTTCTCTCGGGCATCAACATTCAGCTCCACACTGGAAAAAAAATAAAATTAAAATAATAATAATAATAATAATATCAGTAGTAGAAGTAGTACTGACACGAATATTCAACATCAATAGTGAAACAAATATTCAATATCAATAGTGAACAAATATTCAACATCAGCAGTGACACAAATATTCAACATCAGTAGTGACACAAATATTCAACATCAATAGTGACACAAATATTCAACATCAGTAGTGACATGAATATTCAACATCAGTAGTGACACAAATATTCAATATCAATAGTGAAACAAATATTCAACATCAGCAGTGACACAAATATTCAACATCAGTAGTGACACAAATATTCAACATCAATAGTGACACAAATATTCAACATCAGCAGTGACACAAATATTCAACATCAGTAGTGACACAAATATTCAACATCAATAGTGACACAAATATTCAACATCAGTAGTGACATGAATATTCAACATCAGTAGTGACACAAATATCCAACATCAATAGTGACACAAATATTCAACATCAGCAGTGACACAAATATTCAACATCAGTAGTGACACAAATATTCAACATCAGTAGTGACACGAATATTCAACATCAGTAGTGACACGAATATTCAACATCAGTAGTGACACAAATATTCAACATCAGTAGTGACACAAATATTCAACATCAGCAGTGACACAAATATTCAAATATTCAACATCAGTAGTGAAACAATATTCAACATCAACATCAAAATAGTCACACGAATATTCAATATCAGTAGTGACACGAATATTCAACATCAGTAGTGACATGAATATTCAATATCAGTAGTGACACGAATATTCAACATCAGTAGTGACAAATATTCAACATCAGTAGTGACACAAATATTCAACATCAATAGTGACACAAATATTCAACATCAGTAGTGACATGAATATTCAACATCAGTAGTGACACAAATATCCAATATCAATAGTGACACAAATATTCAACATCAGCAGTGACACAAATATTCAACATCAGTACTGACACAAATATTCAGTATCAATAGTGATATGAATATTCAATATCAGTAGTGACACAAATATTCAAGATCAGTAGTGACACAAATATTCAAGATCAGCAGTGACACAAATATTTAAGATCAGTAGTCACAGAAATATTCAGCATCAGTTATGAGACAGATATTCAACATTAGTAGTGATATGAATATTCAGTATCTGTGCATGACTGAATGTTGAAGGCAATACTTGAGTTGTGACTTCCTGATACGTCAATGATATTTTTCTATTTCGAGCAATGCACTACTGTGGCATCAAATGGTCAAATGCTGGACGTCAATGGGAGTCAGAACATTTTAAATGACCAACTGACCGACCGAATGAATGAACGAATAATTAATGAAATCCAGCATAGAAGCACTAACTGGCTGTTACTAGTATTAGTTATCATTTCTACAGTCATAATAATAATAATAAGAAGAGCTAGATGAATCAGTGTTAAAAGCCAGTTTGAAACAGATCACCTCTATTAACTGAAAGTATCAAACAAAAATGTGTTTATCATAGACATACTTAAAATCTATGAGAAATTTGTTTTTTTTAACAATGTTTTCAAACTGAGATAGATATGTTTAAGACAGTTATAATCTTTCTCTGATTATATAATATGAGATAACAATTTTCAGACAAAATAGTTTTGTGAAAACAAGTACCTGCAAGTAGCGCAGTTGAAGTGGTAGGGATGATAAGCCTCTCCTTTGAATTTTATGTGGCCTTCCTCAATCACAGAACTAGAACAAAAAATATATATATATATGTATCATTATTAAAACCAATATATAAGATAAAAAAAAAATCCAACAAAAAAACAAAAAAAAAAAAACAAATAATAATAACAATAATAATAAATTCTTGAAAATTAAAAATGACAAATATTTTGCTGCAAATTCAATTCATCTGTCCATGTTATAAATGTAACTAATAAAAATATTTCAAATTTAGATCAACTATTCAGGTTTTTATCAAGCATTTTATATTTTAACATTTTATATTAATAAGTAGTCAGTCAGTCAGTCAGTCAGTCAGTCTCTCTCTCTCTCTCTCTCTCTCTCTCTCTCTCTCTCTCTCTCTCTCTCTCTCTCTCTCTCAACATAAAAGAAGGAAGATGTTGTAATTATTGCCATTTCTCAAGACAACTGGTAAAAATTGTAACCAAATGATCTTAGTAAATACAAAATTCACTTACTGACATTTGTGACAGAAATATTTGCCCATTCCCTTAGCCTTCTCACGAGCATTGCATTCCCGACAAAGTGCTCTAGAAAAATATTTTTTATATCAAAACAAGTAAAGA